>OVBI01000868.1:0-49649 GCA_900406495.1 Sisymbrium altissimum
ATATAATTGGGAAGAGATTGGAATTAACATCTCCACCATTGGAGATGCTCTTAGACCATCTCCAATGGGGAGTTCTAAACCAAAAATACATCATTAAAAATAAAAGAAAAATAAAAGAAAATAAGAGAGAGAGGGAAGAGAGGCTCTAAAACACAAGCTTTTAGAACCACTTCTAAACTTTTCTTTCCACATGTCATACTATTAACATTTATTAACTTAAAAAAATATAAAATATAACTATGCAATTAAAATATTAATATTTTTATTTTTTTGAAACCTCATATAATCTCTAATGGATGGAGATGGTCTTAGGTCGAACTCAACCACTCGATTAACTGGTTTTTTCACTTTTCAGAAATGCATTGAAGCTAATATAATTTCTAATGACATAATATCTACATCAAAACTTTTTAATGACATAATTCCACGAATAAGATAATAGATTGTTAATTACTAGTTTAATATACCACATATTTAATGACGAAAATTTGATGTAGAATAATATAATGACGAAAAAAATAACCGCTAAATTTTAGATATAACTATATTCTTGAAGATAAAACATGAATCATTTCTCAATGTGAATATGTATGTATATTTTACTTTAACCAAGAAGTTTTGGGTATTAATTAACTCTGCAGATTCATACATTCGGTAACCTTCTCTTTGTTACGTACTCTAATTTATTATGAATCACGAGTAGATACATGCAGTACCCTATAATTTGAGCCAGCAGATTGGTTAAAGAAAATCATTTGAATTTTTTACTATTTGGAATTTTGGACAACGCGCTTGTTTCAAATAAATCCTTAAGTGTGTTTTCCAAAATGGCAGTTTTCTTTCCTTTCTCCAACGCACGCATAATAACAACTGTACTCACTGAATACAATTCTCACAAGTCACATGATAGTAAACTCATCAGCAAGTTTTATTACATATAAATAGATTAAAGATCATTATAAGTTCATAACACTCCTGCAATAACATAAACCAAAAGCGAAACGTTGAAATATAACGGTACAGTTACACATCATAATATGTATTATTCTGGAAGAAATAAACATAAAAACAAAAACAACACAACGATACCAAAGGAAGTAGCGACACAATGCTATAGATTGAGTTTCAGAAGAAAAAAACCCAACTTAGAATCAGAACACAAACACTTATGTTCTCTAGCAATCGAAATAACAGAAGCAAGCTGAACCGTTTCCATCAGAGTGACACGCTCCATATTTAGCGTCTTCCCTTTCAATGCATTGGGTATTACAGTTGCTTGACGAAATGCAAATTCCCGTCCAGGAACCGCTGTACCTTTGACATACCTCAGCCTCCACCGCCTTCAAACCTGCGTTTTAATCGCATCAAAAACATTACTTAACTTATGAATCTCTAATCAGTTTTGTACATTACCAAATTATTGTAATAAATATAAGTCACACTGACCAGTTAAAGGAAAGAGAAGGAAATAGAGGCAGAGGAGAGAAACGAGGGTGGATGACTTGGCCATTTTCTTTAATACTTGCTTAGTATGATTTTTTTTTGTCAATCACTTGCTTAGTATGATTAAGTAGTTTGACATGAAAGCTTAACACTAGGGTTTATATAGAGTCACGGAGATGCAAAAAGTAGCGAATAAGTTTGCTATAAATTTAAGAAGTAGAAAATGCTTCGACCATATTTAATAAACTATTTTTTAGCTCTTGGTGCTGGAGCTGCTGGTGTTCCTATTTGGATCCATATCGTCCAAGTAATGGTAGATCAGAGTACGTAGTTAGTTAGCTTTGTTTGGGCTTTGGCCTTTCCGGATTCTGGGTTAGTTGAGAATCTTGATCTAATGAACTAAAGTAGGCAAAGATTAAAAAATTTGTTGAACCATTTCTCATTATAAAACCCACAAAGCAACGGTCCAATAGCTATGTAACGAGGGATTCAAAACCCAAATCCAAACCCTGTTAAATATTGAGACTACGCCCATATTCTAAAATGTACTACAGAAACATCGACGTTTACAATTTACAGAACTCATCACAACCATGGACTCATCATTTTAAAACTGCTTACCGTATCGTAATGGATATTCTCTTGAAAGAAAAATCCCTAGTTTAAAAAAAAAAAAAAAACTGGTGTGTTCTCTTCTTAGTACGTACTCTCTTTTTTTTTTTGGGTCAAAATAGTACGTACTCTTTATATATAATATGTTGAATAAATCAATAAAACAGCGATGTGTAAATTTATTTATTAGATGTATAAACTTACGGTTTATATTTTATACTCGCTGTCACGAAATATAATTGGCCGAAATATTTGATCAATTTTGTTTAACCTGTTTCTACCGGCATTAATAGGGTAAGTTACGAAAGATCCGATCAAATTCTGAAGCCACGTTTCAGTTGTGGATGTAATCAATAACTAAGTCACACCAATAATGAATACTCTCATTTAAACTTTTCAAGAAAGGAATTTAAGCTTTTGTCAAAGTGTATCCAATAATGAGGATTTTAAATTTGAAATCATGAAACCACCTCTTGTATATATGCTTTTGGTTAGAAAGGGACAAGACACTAAAGAAACAACAAAGGGTTGTTGAGTGTTGACCTACAAGCCATTTCTCCATCTCTTAATGAAGAAGTAATGGTAATTTATTTATTTATTTATTTTCTCGAATTTCCTTACATGAAATATTTGATAGTGAAATCTACTAATAAAAATTATTAATAGTAGTAATGTTTAGAAGAAGACCTATCCCATCAAGACAAACAAACACTTATAAAATTGTTATAATTGCGATAAAAAAACTAATAATTTGTTTCGGCACAGTGACAATGAACATGTTTGTACCGATCATTCACGTCCCAAGTCCTAAAACCTCTTACAATAAAGATATAAATTAATAAAAATATGTGCTACAAATGATTTTCACATATTAATTTAGTATAGGGGACTAAAGACGATATGAATGGACATGTCAATATCAAAGGTAGCCGCTTTGCTGGTCGAGTAAATTAATTACAATTTGGCAAGAGTCACTAAGATAGTGCGATTTGTATTTGTATTCAGTTAGAAATAATAAATACGAGTATTGATCCTAATCTAATATTTTCTGCTGGAAAAAAAATCTCAAATATTTCCTTTTTCAAAAAGAGTCTAGTAGGACAAAACTACTGACAGTTGTTTATACAGCACTCAAAAATTTATTGTACGAGACAATATTGATGATCAGAAAATAATGTTATCGATACTAAACGTACTTCAACAGGAAAAAAAAGAAGAAGCTTTGGGTGAAACAAGAATAGATATATTGCACCCTGTTACACTTAGATGAATTATTTGTCTTTCATAAGCAGCATGCCAATATACATATATGAGAATTCTGTAAAGAATCCGGGTTTGTTTCAAGAAGGGAATTTCGTAATTATCTTTTACAGAACGAATTTCGTAACTATTTTCTGAAACAAGGAATTTCGTAATTATTGTTTTAAACAAGGAATTTCGTAATTATTATGTCCTTAATCTTCTTCTGTAGTTATTCATTCTTAGTGATAGTCTTAATCAATTATGCATGGTTTTGAATAGATTTCAGTAATATATTTTACTTTATTTTAACCACAAACCAACTTTAATCATATAACAAATAAGATAAACAATATTTAGAATAATAATATCCGATACAAGACAGGGCTCTTCAACTAACACAATCTTAAGGAGTTGCATACTTTCCATTATCAATAGTATTTTATATCCACGTTAATTAATATATAAATATATATATTTTTTTTTTGCAACTAATAAATTTAACATACTACAGCTTTGTCGGAATAATACAGTACCTCATCTGTTTAGATCAAGCCTCGAAAGAATTTTGTTTGGAATTACCTATAGCAGGTCGAGCGGCTTGAATTTTATGTGCTACTAAATGAATAAGAACTTTATTTATTAATTTATAACACATATTATCAGTTACAAAGGTGGATATATGGCTATATATTCTTCTAATTATTACAAATAAGATAACATTGTAATAATATTTTAATCTGAAACTAAAATACTGCCATCTTAAAGCCAAATTTATGGCGTATACATTTCTTAGATTTCAGAAAATTTTCTTATGTAATTGTCTAAGATTTCTTGCAGTGAGATTTTCTACCACGTTTAACATTTAAAGAACGTTATAGTCAAACCGTGTTTTATTTATAGAACGTTAATAATACACTAAGCTTACTGTTTTCTCTTGAATTCTACTATTAACTTATTTCTTAAGAATTGCTAACATAAAGTGAAAGTAAACATATCAGGCGCACTGCATGACCCTGTATAAATACTCACATAGAGCAAAGCTAAATTCTTTCAAGAAACAAAGTAAAAGAAAAAAAAAAGAACAAAGAGAAAAACATATTCTCCTCTGATTATATTCTCAATTTCTCTGCATGAATCTAAGCTGGAAGAACAAAATTGGTCTCTTCTTCTCATAGAGAACTGAAGAAGGAAAAGCTCTAAATCCTCTGTTTCTTACGTTTTTAGGGTTTTTCTTCTGCTTCTTCTTTGGTTCCTCTCCTCAGTCCTCACCAATGGATTCTTTTAGTACTCAGAAAACTAAATCAAGAAAGGTGAAGAGGCCTGCGAAAAAGTCTCGTGTTCAGACGATCTTGGATCTGATTTTCCGGGCGGTAGAGATAATTGTGATTGTGGTTACAGTAGCTAAGCTCTGCTATGAGCTCGTTATCACGTTTCATGACTCTGGTGTCGCCGCGGTTATTCTCGCAAACCGTAATCTTGCGTTTGCGGTAGGCAACGCGATAGTCATCGCTCTAATCGCGAGATCCGGCCTTCTCTTGAATCAAGAAGTTGTTCCGAAGTGCAAAAGCAACGATCTTTACGAGGAGTTTGTTCGAGAGAGCTCAAGGCGAGATGGAGTTTCACGAGCCGATATGAGAGACAGAGGAAAACAGAGCGAAGCAGAGAACGAGGCTAAACAGAGCATAACCGAAACCATATCAAAACAGAGCGAAGCAGAGAAAGAGACACAGAGCATAACTGAGAGCATTTCCGAACAAGCGGGGAAACAGGTTGTAGTTGAGAAGAAGACGAGACAGAGCTTTTCTGAGAAGAGAGAGAAAAAGAGCAAACCTGAGAAGTTAACAAAACAGAGAGAGAAACAAAACATAGTTGAGCATCAGGAGACAACTGTGAAGAAGGTGGAGAAACAGAATTTGGCTGAGAAGATGCAGATTCAGAGTTACCAACGAAGCCGGTCGGAGATTCTGGAGAGTTCAAAGAAGAGTTCTTGTGGAAGACTAAGGAGATCGGACACGGATGCGTCTTCTGAAAGAGTTGATTCTGACGATGAACTCCGATACAAGATCGAGTCTTTCATTGCAAGGCAGAGGAGGAATCACAATAATGATTAGTTTGGTGTAATTTAGACTTTAAAATATATTAAAATACAAAAAAAAAGACGATAGTTTTTGGTTTTTTTTTTTGCAAATAGCATTCACGTATAAGTTTGTGTTTGTTATAAATGGGTAGAACTATTTTAAAACCCTGGCATACAGTTTAGTTAATCCGTAATTCTGTTGTATTTCTTTGTATAAACAAGTTTTGGTAGTCCCAGTTAGTTAATATGACAAATTTGAATACTTTTGTTCTTATCAACTTAGGAGTTTGAAACATTTTATCATACATCTCTAGTGAAAACAAAGATGAGATTAGAGATCCAAAATACAAGACGGCAAGTAGCTGTAATTAATAGTTTCTTCAATAGATTAAAAATGTCAGATACAGTACAATCTTATTTAGTTTTTAACTAACCCTCTTCACAATGCACGTTTGGGATTCATTGACTCTACTCCACACTCGATAAGATACTTTTCAGATCTACTACCTATTCATAATTTCTCCTATCTTCATATTCCAACTGTCTACACTTCATTGTTTAAGGAAATAAGAATTATGGAGAAACCAATGATCGCAGACTTAAATCGATTATCGGAACTCATGGATTCGACTCACCAAGGTTCATCTCGATTTAAGACTTTAAGAGAGGAGATTAAGAATCTGAACAGAGACAGAGAAGACGCTGAAAAGACTGAGATTGAAAAGGATGAGGAAGAGACAGAAGGTGATACGGTCGAATACTGGAAGAAGAAGGCGTCACGCTTGGAGAAATCACTGGAGGAGAGTAGAGAGAGCAAGCTCAGATTGGTTGAGAGTTTGAAGACTATGGAGGCTCTAAAGACAGGTGAAGGTTTCTTGAGTGTCATACTTGAGAATGCACCTCTTGTCATGGGACATCAGGTAGATAGCTGTTTATTCCTTTTTAGTTTTTAGTATATCGAACTAGTGATTTATCTTTATCAATAGTAAGTTGAATATTGTTTTAAACACAGCTTATGCCTTTGCGTCTATGTTTACATGATCAATTCTACATCTGCGTTTAACTAAAATGTAAATGTAAACAAGCAATGGAGCCCATTTCCGTTAGAGATATAGAAACCACATTTTCAAATATTTTCAGTCTTTCACGATATATGTTTGAAAAATTCAAAATCGAGACCTAACTGTTTCACTTGATTTTTTCTTTATACATCCGGTTTCAGGATCAAGATTTACGGTACATGTTCTTGTTGAACAAGTTTCCTAGTTTGAAGGAACAGGTAGAGAGTAAAATAGTTTTTGTTTTTCTTGGATTACCTAAAGATGATCTACTTGCATAATACATAGTTCTCCGATTATGTTTTTTCTTAACATTATGTTAGGACATTCTGGGGAAAACAGACTCTGAGATTTTCCATGGCAGTGGGGTTAAAGAGTTTGAAGATTTCAAGAGAGAGGTTCTTGAGAAGGGAAAAGCTTCAAAGAGGGAAATTACCTTTTCGACAGAATTATTCGGATCAAAGACGTTTCTGATGTTTGTTGAGCCTGTTTACAACACAACTGGCCAGAAAATCGGCATAAATTACATTGGACTGGAAGTAACTGATCAGGTGAGCTTGAAAACCAGACAATGTTGATGTCGATAAGTTATCTCAATTCACATTTCTGTCAGGTAATGAAGAGGGAAAAAATGGCAAAACTTGGAGAAGAGAATGCAGTAAAAAAGGCAATGGAATCAGAACTTGGAAAGACCATTCACATTACAGGTTTTGACCAGTGTAAACATTAAATGCACAAAAGATTCATCAGGCTTAATGGCTTCTTTCTTAATTATTTGCAGAGGAGCTGATAAAGGCGAAGAAAGTGCTAGCGAAAATGTCTGGTGAGATAAGATCACCATTGTTGGGAATTGTGAGCATGGCTGAGAGATTTTCTTCCACTACACAACTTGATGAAGAGCAAAGACAGTTGCTGAATGAAATGATATCGTCCGCGGATTTTGTACTTGAGCGAATAAGCGAGTTTCTTGACCTCTCTAAGGTTGAATCAGGTAGAAAGAAATATTCATTCCAAAATCTTTTTATTCTATTTTCGAAGTTCTCTTGTTTCATTGTTTGACCAAGTTTATATAGTTTCAACTTTCAATCTATGTTAAAAAGATGAGGAGAAACTATATCGAATGTGTATTTGTTTTCAAGAAATATTCTGAGAAAATTTTGTTTTTTTCGCAGGTTGATATTATGGGTGGTCAACTCATCATGACAAGTCAAGTCAATGCTCGTTCAATATTGCCTCTACAAAGTTGACCACACCACATGATCAGTAGGATATATCGGATATCCGAAAAATCCCGGATTACAATGGATCTTGTAGTTACATATTATCATGTTATGTTGCTGATTAATGCTGTGTTACGTTTGAAAAACAGATATTTCTTTCAACTTAAAGACATAAATGTGTGGTGGCGCAAATAGAAACATATTCTTTCAATTTTAATGTTTTTTTTTCCTTGTTTCACTGTTCTAACTTCTAAGAATGAAAGAGGCAGGGGAACCATTTTCAACAAGGTGTAGCTGTAGATAGAGAATAAACGTTTGGTTTAGTTTAACGGAAACAAGTAGGTGTAACTGTTGAGTTTTATGGTGGTGAATAAAAAAAAAGATTGTTTGATTCAATAGACTAGAGAGACGTTTTTCAATTATGTTGATTTAGATTAAGGACCAATGTCTAAAGTTTATGTGAAAAGAAAGGAACAAAGCATCACTAAAAACAGAGCGCTCTGTATTATTTGTTTAAAAGGATAAATATATCTTAAAAGCCATGGCAATCTCTAGTAATGATTTGTTTTGCTTGTTTTTTTTCCCTTTGTATAATTTGCTAGTTCTATAATGTAATATACCATCTACTGTGTTGAGATCTCCAAAAACTAATTTTGGAATAATATTGATCTGTTACTAATACAAAATGATTCATGCCAATTAATATTCACGCGATTGGTTAATTATACAAAAATGCAAAAAGATCCATGATGGTGTCTTTATATGCATAAGATAGGATTTGTTTCTACAAAAACCTACAAAAATACACATCATTTCCCTAATTACTTTTATATTTTCAAATAAACCATATATGGCCTCGTTTTTTTTTTCCCAAAACAAATATTTCTAATTGAAACCAATTTATATCTTTACACGATTGGCATATAAGACCAGATTTAGAACGAAAAATTATTATAATTGATAAAACTATTACTTAGAAAATATGGTTTCTCTAATATAAGATTAAAGCTAAAAACTCTGTTGACAAAAAGAGAGAGAAAGCTAATTTTTATGAACGAATTCAAGAAAAGGTAAAACCTCTGTCAATGCTCTCTCTAGATTTGTTCTCTGAGAATTTTTGGCGTTAATTTTGGAGCCGTTCTTAATTTGGTGTGAGAAGAATAGAGTTATATACATCTCTCTCTTCTTATCTCCTTAGTTTTGTTTATTTTTTACACAACAGGTAAAAAAATATCTAGAAGAAGTTAAATGTGTTCTTCTTTCTCACCTAAACCCTTTGAATCTCAGGCTTATTGAATCGAATATATTTTCTATTTCACTTTCTAATCACACAAAACGTGAGATTTATGATATTTTTGGTTTATGCTAATCCCACTTAGGAAGATTGTTACTCGTAATGTTGGGGGATGAATGTAACATGTTCCATGATAATGTCTAAATGAATTTCTTTGTTGATTTCTTTTTCATTTTCACCCATTGATTGTTAGGCTAAGTGAAACAGAACAGAGTTTTATTTATTAAATTGTTTTTTGATTCAACAGAAACTTTAATCATGGCGGATACAATGGTTGCTCATATGGATCGACATAATAAGCTAGGTAAGCTGATAAAATTGTCAAGCCCATCTTGTCTCGTCTGAATCCAAGACATTTTTTTATTTACATGCATGAAGAATTATGCAGATGTTGAGATCTCAGAAGATGACAAGAGGTTAACAAAGCTTTGCTCCCTGAAGAAGAAGGCAATAAATGCGACGAACAAGTTTAAGCACTCCATGACCAAGAAAGGTCGAAGGCACAGCCGTGTGACGTGTGTCTCAATCGTTGATGAAATCGATACAGAAGAGTTGCAAGCGGTTGATGCTTTCCGTCAAGCTCTTATTTTAGACGAACTACTTCCCTCCAGACACGATGATCATCACATGATGCTTAGGTTCTTGAGGGCAAGAAAGTTTGATGTCGAAAAGGCCAAGCAAATGTGGGCTGATATGCTTAACTGGAGGAAAGACTATGGCGCAGACACGATCATGGAGGTAACATTTAAAGGGTCTCTTTCATTCTATCTTCTCCACTCTCTCTCCTTTCGTCTCTTTCTCTCTAAAGTGTCTCTCTTTCTTCTTCTCCAAGGACTTTGATTTCGAAGAAATCGATGAAGTGGTGAAGTACTATCCACAAGGATATCATGGTGTTGACAAGGAAGGAAGACCAATCTACATCGAGAGGCTAGGCCAAGTCGATGCCACAAAGCTGATGAAAGTTACTTCAATCGATAGGTACGTGAAGTACCATGTGAAAGAGTTCGAGAAGACTTTCAACGTCAAATTCCCGGCTTGTTCCATCGCTGCGAAAAGACACATTGATCAGAGCACAACGATCTTGGATGTTCAAGGCGTGGTATGTGCTCAAATAAGCTATAGAAAATTATAAATTTTTCCCTCTCATAGTTGTTCTGTAAGGTGGTATCTTGGATGTGATTATTTTTCGTTTCTTTCATTTTCAGGGGTTAAGTAACTTCAACAAAGCTGCAAAAGATCTTCTTCAGAGTATTCAGAAAATCGACAACGATAACTACCCTGAGGTTCAGTTTTGTGCTTTTTCTTCTTCTTTGAATTACTAATAATGGTTTTGACACAGAACCTTGACCTCTGTGTTTTCATTGCAGACTCTGAACCGTATGTTCATCATCAATGCCGGTCTTGGGTTTAGGACTCTATGGAGATCAGTTAAAGGTTTCCTTGACCCAAAGACTACAGCCAAGATTCACGTAAGGCTTTCCTTTCACTTGAAAAGTTCCAGACTGTACTTTGTTTTTCTTTATCTGCGTCTTTCGTTCCGTTGGTAAAAAAAAAATCCACTCTTTCTGTTCATCAATGGCAGGTTCTTGGCAACAAAGACCAAAGCAAACTTCTGGAAATCATTGACGCCAAGTGAGAACTTGATAACTCTTTACATGTGACCTTGAAACTGTTGCTTTATCTTCATAAATGTTATTTAAAAAAAAAACTCTGTTCTTCTCATTGTTTGTTTAGTGAACTGCCTGAGTTCTTGGGTGGTAAGTGCACCTGCGCAGACAAAGGCGGATGTATGCGTTCAGACAAAGGTCCATGGAACGACCCCGAAATCTTCAAGGTAGTTCTAGAGAACCAACTTTGAGGAAACCTTAAAGATGAAAGAATCATTTAAATATTACGACAACTTCTGGTTCTGATCCTGATTCATAAGTAAACTATATACACAGTTGGTTCAGAACGGTGAAGGTAGGTGCCCGAGGAGGAGCTTGTCAGGGATCGAGGAAAAGACAATCTCAGAGAACGAAACAAAGGTAAAAAAGCAATGATCTTTAATAAATTTAGACTGTGTTTTCTAGTGAAAATCTAACCCTTTCTTTTTTTCCAAAACAACTCGAAGAAATGCGAATCATTCGAACCAGAAGTGACTCACAAGCAATCTGCTGCAGAGAAGGAGGAGAAGTTCATTGACAAGACCGTGGATACTGGTGCTTGGCCTACCAAACTTCACAAGGCCAACAACAATGTTCCCGAGCCTAAAGGTTTAGTATTTTGGTTAGCTCAAACCGAGTTAATTGTTGGTATAAGTTTATAAAGCCGTGAGACTTTGAATTTCAGATTTGTTGTACCCGCCTGTGAATCCGTTGGAGAGGAAAGGGTACTTGTACGGCGGCGTGATGGCATTGCTCATGGGGATAGTGGGCGTTATGAGGCTAACCAAGAACATGCCAAGGAAGCTCACCGAGGCGAATGTTTACAGCCGTGACACCGTGTATCCAGACGGAGTGACGGTTATGCCGACGCAGGAGTATATGGCAATGGTGAAGAAGATGACAGATCTTGAGGAGAAATGCAACTCCATGGATGCTCAGGCAGCGATATCTCGAGAGAGAGAGAAGGTTCTCGACGCTGCACTTCGTCGTGTTGACCAGCTCGAGCTTCAGCTGTCCGAAACCAAGAAGGTGAAGCTCTTCATTCTCTCTCTCTCTCTCTCTCCTCTCACTGTTTTCTTGTTCTGTTTTGTGATTGCTCTTCCTTTTACTCTTTGTGGACATTAGGCGCTGGACGAGACAATGACGAGGCAACATGAGATAATGGCTTACATCGAGAAGAAAAAGAAGAAGAAGAGGAAGGTAAGAAGAAGACATCGAAAACAATACAATGACGGTTCCTATATTTTTATATCAGATATTACTTGAGAATAATATCTACCTTCTTTTGCATTTTCAGTTCTTTTTATTCTGAAAGACGGATTCAGAGGAGTATCTCCAGCCTCCAGGATTCTAAAAAATACATTTCCGTTTTCTATAATTCTATGAGTGTACTGGAGAAGATATAATGACGAAGTCTTTTTTAGTCTGTGTGTTTAAGGACTCTCTATTTCTCCCTCTCTTTTTTTTTTTTTTGTAATTGCTCTCATTTTTTTCCCTCTTTTTGTATAATTGTTTTGTTAATATAATTAAACTTTTCATAGAGAGGGAAAGAACTCTCTTCTTTGAACTAATTTGAACATAAAATGAGATGAAAAAGTCGTTTTGTTTCGATGATTACTTGTTATGTTCCTCTTCTTACTAATCGGAAACCTAAGAACGGAGAGAGAGAGAGAAGGCAGAGACGCTTCTTCTTCCTTTTCTTCTAAAAACAGAACATATGCTTCCTCTTCTTCTTCTGGAGACAAAAACATTATTGATCATGAGATTAGCGGTATTACATAATTGAATTTGAATTCATAGGAAGACAATTTTGGATTCTGGGCGTTAAAGGGTTAAAAGAAAAAACCGACCTGGTGCTGAGTTACCTCTTGACGGTCAATGTAAGCGAGTAATTCTTCTTGTCTCATCAGAGCTTCATAAAGCGCCTGCTCCGAATAAGAAAATGTTTTTAGAGAAGATGAAACGTCTCAGGTTCTAGTTCTATAGGTTTATATTTTACCTTCTTAGTGGCTATGAGCTCGGCTTCAAGGGCGTCTACACGGCAGACAGCTGCGTTAAGCAGTTCCTCTTTCTCGTAAGGCATCTCAGATGGCTTTGACTGGAGAGCTCCAATTTTCTCCTCAAGTTCCGTTAATTTCTTCATCACTGAATCAAGATCCGCTTCCTCTGTAGCAGCGTTTCCTTCAATTTGTGGTGAGCTTGTAGGCGGTGGAAGCTGCTTGGACACAACACGGTATGATACTGTGCGGAAGAATGTGAGAATCGCCATCACAATCGCCATGAGAATTGTTAGGACACGAGCCCTAAAGCTTTCATGATCCTTTGGGCCATTTGGAGAACTACGACCTCCTGCGAAATAGGTAAGAGACCAGAGTTTCAGTCTTTTTGTTTCTCCAGTGTTTGATGCTAAAAATTGGAACCTTTCTTTCACTTAATCATAAATAAGTTACCTTCTGATGGAACCCTGTTCATGGCGGCTGGTTTAACCTTCCAGGTGGCGTCAACAGCTTTGTCAACCATTGGAACATACTCATCATAACCTGCAAAACTACCGGTAACGCTCGTTTCACCAGAAACAGTCTTTGCCTGCAAAATAATCACTAGCAAGATTCAGAAACACGGATCAGGAAAATACAAAAAAAGAGAAAGTGAATTTATAATAATATACCTCTTCACGGACAGGGGTCAAACGGAGTTGAGAATAGCTCTTAACTGCCTTTGGAGAGACGACGATATCTTCAGCTTCAGAACCTGATTCTGCGGTTGACGTGTCGCTTCCCTTTATCCATGAATAAGATGGCTTTGCATAAGCAATGACTTTTCCCTCGCTGTTCAGAACTTTCACCACCTGCTTCGCGCGGTGAGCTCCACCGTGAAGTACCATCTGCAGTAATTAAACCATTTCTCAAATCGACAATATGAAAGCTCGGGAGTGTAAAGAGATCAACTAAGGACAAATATGAAACCTTCAAGATATCCGGATTTTTCCAAGGCCCTTTATCAGAAAGCATACAACCTCCCTGATCCGCGCAAGTACATGTACCGCCCAAAAATTCTGGCAACTCGCTGTAACAAATGAAAGATACATCACGGTGTTAAGCAAAACACAAAAGAATCAAGACATTCTAGAGGAGCCAAAAAGGAATTAGGAGTTCATGCAACATACCTGGAATCGATAACCTCAAGTAATTTACTCTGATACTTGTATCCGAGTACCTACATTACGATACAGAGCAGTCCAGATGAATTCCAGGAACCTTTCGATAGAGCTAAGCCAAGAAAATGTATGAACTTACTTGAATCTTAGACGATGTTTTGGGGTCCAGAAAGGCCTTCACAGTGCTCCAAATCAAGCGGAATGCGGCCCCTGCGTTGATGATAAACATTTGGTTGAGAGTCTCAGGATAATTATCTCCATCAATCTTCTGCATCCGGGTAATAAGCTCGCGAGCAGACTTGTTGAAGTAGCTGACTCCTTGGACGTCCAAAATAGTTGTGCTTGAATCAATATGCTTCTTTGCAGCAATTGTGCAGGAAGGAAACTTGATCATAAAACTCCTCTCGAACTCCTTTACATGATACTTTAGAAATCGGTCAATGGATGTAACTTGCATGAGTTTGTTAGGATCAACTTTGGCTAGCCTTTCAATATACACAGGCCTGCCTTCTTTATCTACACCGTGATAGCCGTGCGGGTAATATTTGAGGACATCATCAATCTCCTCGAACTCAAAATCCTGAATAATAGTGTCGGTACAGAACTCCTTCCTCCACTGGATCATATCAGCCCACATGTGCTTGGCTTTCTCAACGTCGAATTTCCTGGCTTTCAAGAACCTCAGCATCATGTGGTAGTCATCGTGCTTGGTGGGAAGCAGCTCGTCCATGACCAAAGCTTGTCGAAACTCATCAACAGCCTGAAGCTCCTCCACATCACGAACATCTTCGATGGAGACAGAACTGACTCGGCCTTCGTTTTTTCTCCTCTTTTTCTTGAGAGAGTGCTTGAATTTGGTAGATGCATTGATGGCTTTCTTCTTCAAAGAACCGATTCTCGTTCTCCTCTCATCTTCTGAATTCTCAAAGTCAGACTTCCTTTCTCTTTTCTCATCACCGCTCAAGAGTCCCTCAAAACCTGAAGGAAACAAAAATTTATATTTTAAAAAAGATTATATCTTTTCACTAAACACTGAAAGAAACAATTCGCGAAAAGCTTCGAGAGACAACCGAACTTGACAAAATTGAGGCTACTAACCACTACGAATAAAAAACGAAATTGCTTTCCCATTGTCTGATGCCAACACTCAATATGATCTCTCTCTCTCTCTCTACCCTAGAAAAGCAAGCAAATCCGCAAATCGACGGAAATGACAAGTAAAAGAGAACAGATCCACTTACATGGCCTTGCGAATCGATCAACCGGACCTGACATTTGATGATTCTTAACCAAAACTTGTCGCTCAATTATCAAAAAAATATTCGGCAAACAAAAAAAAAAGGAAAACAAATGGGCTGATCCACCACAACACACCAAGTCTACCAACCAACCCGAATCCGCTCTTTTTTTCTTTTCTTGTGAATCTACTCTTTCTCACGTTAACTCGGAACAAAAACAAACCCCTGAAATTTCGCAAAAAAAAACAAAAAAAAGGAGAGGAATGAAAACAAAATTTCAGAGGTAAAAGTGGACTGGTTTTCGGACCGAACTATCGACTCTGTTTTTTGTTTTCTTATACTTTCAATTTCTTTTCTTTTTTCCATCTAAATTTGTTGGCAAATAAAAAAAGAATCTAAATTTATTTACCTGACACGTCTACTATTTACCCTCTCTTCCTATTGCAAACCCCACACTTTTTTCTTCCTTCGGATGAAATTGGATTTATATATTTAATTATGTTACGATTTATAGTAAATAATCTTCTAAACCAAAATATTACATGTCATCTTTTTTTTCTTTTACTCAGTACTATAGTTTTCCTTTTCTGCTTCAAATTTTTAGTCTTAGTCTTTACAATATTAAAACTTTATTACTTATTTACCAAACCAATCCAAAAAAAAAAAAATTGATACTACTAGATATGATGCCTTAAAAGGTGAAAAATCAAAATATGAAATCCCTAATAAACAAAGTCAACAACAAATTTGGCAGAAGGAAACGTCGTTGGGGCATTAAATGTAGAAATCGAGGTTAATCCTGTAAGTGAATTTTCTTGTATATTGCTTGAAAATGAAAAAAAAAAGCAGGCGTGATTATAAATAAATTAATACAAGTGAAAAAAGTAGTACATGATATTCGCTTTTTGTCACCAGCCGACGACGATCTGACGGTCTTCAATGACATTAGGTGAAATTTTAACGGATCTACTACGTTCAGTAAGTAGGCTGTAACGTCAGAATCAGAGAAGCACTAGAGCGAAGAAAATGCATGAGAATTTCGCCGACAAAACGGAGCAGTGACCGATGAGTCAACAGTCCTTGGCCATTTCTTGTCGGATTCAACTGTACTTCTTATTCTATCTTTTAATTGTTTTTCGCCAAAAAATATTCCGTAATTATTAATACATGTTGAACAGTTGTTTTCTTCAAACAAATTACAACTCCAAAGAGATAAACGTGACTAATTAGCAAATAAAATAACAAAGATCATAATCTCAATCAAAAGACTACTACTACTTCATTTTTTTTATCAGAAGAACTTGTTCATGTAGTTTACACTACATTTCACTTTTATAAGAATTCCAAAAATCATCATCTTCCTCATTATCGTCGTCACATTCATCATCTCCACCGTCCGATCTCACGCCATTCTCAATATCTCCACCCTCCGATTTCTTAACGCCAGCTACTCCCTCAGTCTCCTCGGACTTCGCCGGCACCTCCTATACACACACAGAAAACGACACCGTTTCACGTTTGATTACTTCTGGGAGAAACAAAAATTAACAGATTCTGGCGCCAAAATGAAGAAGAATAAAACGGAATATCCGAATGCTTACATTCTCGGGAACATCAGTAGTTGTCTCTGCCTCTTCTCCAGCTTCTTCTTCCTCCTCTTCTCCTTCCTCCTCTTCTCCTTCCCTTGCAGCTGCAGCTTCTTCCTGAAGCTTCTTAATCACAGTATGATAATGAACAAGCTCTGCAAGAGAAAAAAAACACACACATTTTAATTTCAACGGCTCAACCAAGAAACCAAATAGAGAGAGAGAGGGAAAGAATCTCTCACGCACGTTTCGAGCGAGTTGATAATGCATCATTAAGCTTCAATGGAAACCGGCGTTCTTCCAATTTGAATTTGAGTTTGATCTGTTGACGCGTTCTATCAGGAAACAGTTGCTGTACCATCGATAGATTGCTCCCAAACTCTCGAATTCCCTAACCAAAAAAAACAAAAAAGTCTATAATGATTTGCCATTTCGATCGTAAGTAGATATCTGTCCATCTAAACAGTAAAACAAACCGCATGTTACGAATCAGTGAGATCAAGTTTATTTACCTCATAGAAGAGTTCTGTATCTTGTTTTGACCATCGAGCTCTGGGCGTCTTGTTCATGTATGTTTGATAGTTAACCGGTGAGTCCGGTTTCACTACGTTCGTTTCTTCATTTTCGCCCTCCTCTAAACCAAAATCATCTTCTGCGTCAAAACCTTGAGAATAATACTGGTTATCCGATGCGTTCGTATTTCTGCACATAACACACAATCCATCAGACGAAGAAAACAAACCAAAGCACTCTGATTTTGTCATCTCGCACTTTGAATCTTCTCCGACATGAATATAGTGTACCTTTCTTGGGCTGGCGGCACAACAGGAGCTCCCTTTGCTTCCTTCTTCTGTATATTCAACAAGAAATAGACATCAAGGATATGTTAACATCCAAGCAACACGGATACGCTAAAATTCCATAAAATCTTTAGAGCTCAAATGAAAGTATGTATTATTAATAAAGAGTGATTCTTACCGCCATCCATTCTCTATATTCAACAAGGCGAAGCATATCTCTAATAGGCAGATATCTGATTTCATCATCCGGGATTTCAAGTAATTCCTTCTCCACTAGACCACGGAAAAAGAAAACATGGAAAACAGTTGGTCAGATGCTAGATGATAATTTCAGTTCAGAGAATTTTGTTTCAGCTAGGTAAGGGCAGTATGTGTTACATGTTCTGTTTCTCTGCCGACGACTTGAATGCTTGAATTTCTTCTTCTGGGGAGCTTCTTTAGACTTATTTGGTTCTTCTTCAGTAGTGGTTTTCCGCTTTCGTGCTCTCTTCGGCTTTCCCTTTTTGCTTTCTTTTCCAGACCTTGTTTCTTCTACTGTATTCCCCAAATTTTCTTCTTCTCCTATAACTGTATTGTTAGTACTAGGTGAGACAACATGATGTTCGTGTTCACTTCCGGCCGGAACCTGATTAAAAATATGAAAAAGCGGAACCAGTTAAAGATACATATATGCCAAGTTAAAACAGTGCGCCTCGAAAAGCAAAACCCAAATTTGGCAAACATTCTTACCGTATCTCTGGGGACTTCAGGAATATTCTGTTCTTCCTCTTGAAGCTCGCTATAAAATGTACTATTTGTATTGGATTCATTTCTTGATTCCTTATTGACCATAAACTCAGAGTGATTCGCACCCGTTGTATAATCAACAGAGTAACGAGACTCAGGTTCTTCAATCACAGTGTCGAGCAATCTAGGCTTTGGTTGGAACTTTCCAGTACGTTCCTCTACATAAATGCAGCATTATAATTCGGTTAATAGACATATTTGACAGATTCAAAGCATATGAATGTCCATATTCAGTGCTTAAAAATTACCGTATGCACTGGTGATGCGTTCCTCCTGTACAATATTAAGATTTTCCATGTTCCAATAGCACTCTTCTTCCTGTAATAACAACATTAAAACTTGCAAAATCAGCTTTTTAATTTAAAGTACAAGAAGTGATTAGAAAGAGTATTCACACAGTACCCCTCTTTGCATCGTTTCAGTTTGACCATCAGTAACGTTATCAGTTTCACGAGTAACAAAGTCTCCAAAGGCTGCAGAATCTCGTGTTCTGGGATCATCAGGAAATTCAGGTACCGCCTCTATGCCATCATCACATCTCTTTTCCTCCGAACTCACGTTAGTACAAGCACGAAGAACAGAAACCCCTCCTGAAACATTCTGAAAGAAAAAAACGTTTTCATTAGAAAAAAATCATGTATCATACACAGAAAAGCAAATTCAAAAGGTAGAAAGAAAACCAAGTTACCTCTTTAGATAATGTTCCAATGGTGGATTGGTTAATGGTTCCACTATCAGGTACAATAGTCTCAGAAACTGAAACATCTACCGATGATGCGTCCACAGAAACCGGATCTTCGCTTTGTGTTGAGAGTTTTCCCTTGGCAACATCGGTAGAGAGTGTTGTTTGGGAGGTTGAAAGAGAGACTTGCTTTTTCTTGGGTTGTGGTCTACCTTTCGGCCTAAACTTTGCACCAGCCCTAGCTATTAAATCCAAATTCATATGTTTCAGCTAAATTAATCAAATCCAACAAAAAAAGAGTCATGAAAGTAATTAAAACTGGACAAAGAACAGAAAACCCTGAGTTACCTGCTGGTGCAGCATCAGAGAGTTGATCATCGAAGTCGAAATCCATTGAATTTGATCCCTCTCACCAAAGTGTCACCTCAGTCTTCAAGACAAATAAATCCAAACAACAAGATCAGTGACAGATCTCAACACACACACACACTCACAAAGTCGTAACAAAAGCAAGAGCAAGGACAATGTTGTTATCACAAACAGACATTCAATGAGAAACAGTTCGAGCGTTTCTCAACAAAGGTTAGCAATTAGAATAACCTGAACATAATTCCATAGAAAATTCAAGTACCATTGAATCAATTTCAAGTCTTTGTGAATGGTCTCCGCATAAAAATCAACGGAGTCGGAAAATAAAAAGTAAAACTTTTTGGCGGAGAATTGGAAAGTAGAGTTACCCGATTTGAATCTAGAGCATTGATGCAGTCCCTAGGGTTTACGCTACTCGGAAAACTGGGTTCAACGATGGAGGATGATTGGCCGGGAAAGGTTTGCGTCTAATATTTGTGTTGATAATCAAAATTAAAAATAGGAGCTATAGATAGGGGTCGTGCGGGCTAGTGGTCATTGATTACCCTTTGCAGAGTTCGGTTTTGACCTTGCACTAGGGTTCGATTCTTTGTCTCCTCACAAACGCACTTAAATGAGGATTAGCTTTCCTCACGCTATGAAAAACCGAGGGTTTTTGCCTTTTTTCCTCTAAACCGGTGGGCTGTTTAGAAGAATTGTTCATTGGGCTGTTGGGCCTTTTATAAAAAAAACCCGTTTGTGAAGTGACGTCTTTCGTGGGATTTTTAGTTAATATTTAACGAATAAATTTAAGCTAAGAATTTTGTTTAAGAAATACCATTAGGGGGTTCTTAAGAAAAAATCTATTAGAAAGTTAACGTTGGTTTTGCATCATAATCATAACCACACACAACATCTTTTCCCATTCACAAATCTACAACAACATCTTTTCCCATTCACAAATCCACAACAAGGCGAAGAAAAGAGATCGGGGAGTCGGCTACAGAGAGAGGAGAGCTAATCAATCGAAGAAAACACTTTTTTCTGTTCTCAACAGCGTAATCCAATCTCATTTTGACATGTGCAGTTTAGGAAACGTTTCTTAAATCTCTTAACTAAGCATCGATTCTTGCTATATTAATAGATTTTCATTTAAATTAAATACTTTTTTATGTTAAAGCCATGTTAAGGACTTCCATTAATCATGGTCTTATATTTCCCTTTTTTTTCATTGGATCTCTTTTCCTTGCTTCTGTGCTCCGAGAACAGCGGTAAGTCTGTGTGTCTTCGTCTGATGATTCATTTACAGCGTCCAGCTTCTCAAATCCTGGATTTTGATTTAATTTCGTTTCCTGAATTCCTCCAATTTTTCTAAGATCTGTGATCAAATGTTAATCATTCCCTTTTTTATTTGCTTCACATCTCCATAAATTTTTTTTTTTCTTTTGGTTATTGAATCTCTGACCAATTTTGCGTTATCGTATCCGTTTATAGAGTTTGAGCCATGGTGAAAGAGAGCGAGTATTATGACATTTTAGGCGTCAAGACTGATGCTTCAGGTGCTGAGATTAAGAAAGCTTATTACATAAAAGTACGTCTTCTCCCTCTTCTTCGATCTCTATGAGTTTTATCTAGTTTTCAGGCAGATTGTCACAGAACGTAAGATTCGTAGATTTGGTCATGGAAACTATGTCGGAATCAGATAATAAAAACATTATAAGAAAATTTCTTGCGATTCCTAATTTGGAAGCTTTTGGTTTTTGTTATAAGATCAATTTCTTTGGCTCTTTTTTTTTTTTGAATTTATTTAATTGGCAGGCAAGGCAAGTTCATCCAGACAAGAACCCTGGTGATCCTCAAGCTGCTAAAAACTTTCAGGTGAATCCAGACAAGAACTCTTTTTTTTTTTTTTTAATTTTCTTCCTTCACATGGCGCAAAGTATATATTATCATCTCTATTTCTAGGTTTATAAGTTTGCTCAACGACCTTACGAATGTTTGAATAATCATTCTCCATCACTCGAATTTCTTACACTGCTCATTTGAATGAAGGTACTAGGTGAAGCTTACCAGGTTCTTAGCGATCCGGAGAAGCGTGCTGCTTATGACAACTATGGAAAAGAAGGGGTTCAACAGTAAGTTTTCACTCTACGCCCTTTCCATATCATGTATTCTACATTGAGTCCCATTCTTGTCAATTCTAGAGATAGCCTCGAAGATCTTTATGCATCAGTTGAGGATGTGATTGGCGTAAATACTTAGTTGCTATTGCATAATAATGTATGTCTTGTCCCTTTTTTCTCTTTTGGTAGGGATGCAATGGTTGATCCTGCATCTGTATTCGGCATGCTCTTTGGTAGCGAGCTGTTTGAGGATTACATTGGGCAACTTGCTCTTGCTTCAATTGCATCACTCGACGCAGAATTAGACTCACACGAGCCTGAGATTAGGAAAAAGATGCTTCAAGACAAGATCAAAGTAGGTTCTTTTTCTTTCTTTTTAACTGTTTTCTTAAGACCTGATGACTATAATTCATGTCTTGTTTCATGGGAATTGTATGCAGGCGATGCAAAAGGCAAGAGAAGACAAGCTTGTCGCTACATTGAAGAACAAACTCGAACCATTCGTGGAAGGACAAACCGATGAATTTGTGAATTGGGCTAACGCAGAGGCAAAGCGACTTTCTACGGCTGGTAATCAACCCTTTCTCAAGCACCCTACAAAATTCGACTTTGGTAATCAATTCATCGGTGATCAAAAAAAAAAAAAAACTGAGTTCGTTTTCATAAACTTTGGGTACTGTCAGGTTTTGGTGAAGCAATGCTGCACACTGTGGGTTACATTTACACTAGAAAAGCTGCGAAAGAACTCGGAAAGGATAAACGTCTCATGAAAGTACCCTTCTTAGCTGAATGGGTGCGTGACAAAGGCCACCAGATAAAATCTCAAGTCATGGCTGCTTCTGGTAAAAGAACTAAAACAATCTTTTAAGTTGAATTTTTTTGGCTTCTGTAAGCGAGTAAAACCAAAAAAAGACCTTTTTCTTTTGTTTTCGTAGGTGCGGTTTCGTTACTTCAGTTGCAGGACGAAGTGAGCAAGCTGAATCAGGGAGAGAAAAAAGAGGAGCATATTCAGAAAGCCATCGAAGCCAAAAAAGATGCAATGCTTCAATCTCTTTGGCAAATCAATGTGCTTGACATCGAATCAACCTTATCTCGCGTCTGCCAAGCGGTAAGATCCAACGTGATTTGGGTCTCTACTAAAATGATGATCCTGTTATTACATCATTCATTCCATTGTAATGACAAAATCTTGGTGTTTCTTTTTTCTCTGTTCCTCAGGTGCTTAAGGATCCAAGTGTTTCAAAAGATGTTCTTCGAGCTAGAGCAAGAGGGTTGAGGAAGCTCGGAAACATTTTTCAGGTGAGCCATTAGCCATAGAACAACAATAAAAGTGTTTATTCTCTAACGTAATAGACTGAAACACTCTGCCTCTTCTTACAGGG
Source organism: Sisymbrium altissimum (assembly GCA_900406495.1). NCBI lineage: Eukaryota > Viridiplantae > Streptophyta > Magnoliopsida > Brassicales > Brassicaceae > Sisymbrium > Sisymbrium altissimum. The sequence continues at coordinate 22,695 of OVBI01000868.1, forward strand.
TTCTAAAAAACCATACTCTAGAGAAAATAGCTTGCGCCACGAAGATGCCGCCGTGAAACTTCACGCCGGAGATTCCTCGAAACCGGCGACTTGAGTAAAACAAAACCAAAGTTCGAATCTTAGCGGTTCGAAATGAAACGATCGGTTATTGAAAATTCTTGAATGTATTGTAACGATTTGTTTCTTTTTAAATTCTGAAAATAATATATATTGTGAAGTGATGGTTTCGTCTTTATATTCCCTTTCTTCATTGAATCTTTTCCTTCCGTGTTGGCTTCACAAAACTCCAGGTCGCGTATCCTGTAAGATACCGAGACAGGGACATGGTTGTGTTTTCGTGTTTTATAAATTGGCCCCTCGAATATTAAAAGTTTTCCAATTTGGAATATATAGTTTTGGTTTCTAAACGGCCCCATCTAACGACGTCACTAGGAAAAGTTGCCGGATAATTATTCGTTCTCCCTCCGTTTTTGTCTTTTAACGTGACGTGGCACTACTCACCGTAAGTCACTTCAATTCCGCTAACTCTGACGGCGTCAAAGCACCACAAGGCAGTTAACCGACCGATCTATCATTTCCTAACATAACCGAACCGATTTATCTTGGTGCAATCATTGATTTTCACTTGTCAATAGAAGAAGCGTTTAAATCGGTGAAAATTACCAAAGGATCGTGTGCATATTTGATGAAAGTTAATAGAAATTATCGAAAATAATCAGTTCATCTCGGTTCAGTTTGATTTGTTTTTTTGCTACTTGGTATGGTTTTGAGGCTTATACCAATACACGCACCTACCGGATTCTAACGACGTGAAATAAACCGTAAAAAAAGACTTGTATTCGTCTCTTTCCCTCTCTTCGCTCTCTCTCTCTCTCTATACGAGAGAAGGAACAAAGCAAAGCCCTCTCGCATCGCACTGCTCATTTCTTTTTCTCTCCCTTTTCTCACTCTTAACAGACCCACCGCTCTCTCTCTCTCTCTGCCTCCGTGAAATTTTCGTCTTCCTCTTCTCCGGCGACGTTCAAGGACTTCCGGGAGAGCAGGTTCGATTTTTTGGTGACGCTCTCTTAGCATCTGTTTGATTGGTGTTTTGCTATCCTTTGTTTCTTTCGGGTATTTAGGGTCATCTGAACATGGCTTGCAGATTTTGCGGCCGTAATCTCGGATCTGTTTGAAGCCTAATTAAGCCAACTTATGTTCAATTTTAATTACTTAGTTTGCGGCGGATTCCCTTTTCTTTAGGTTGGGATTCTCTTAGTGAAGGTAGTCATGCAACTTCAGTGATTCCCAAATACGATTCCTTTTCTATCTTTCCCTTATTGACTGTTGCTTTATTATTTGATCCATGCCTAATTAGCTCCCAGAGATCTTATACATGTGTCTCTGCTTGTAACTTTATGCTTCCTGGACTTTTGATTAGGGCTTGTCTGATTCGATTGTTATTCTGAATTTGTGGTTTCTCAGCTGTTGATGCAGATTGAGTTTCTGAATCTTAAATTGATTATGTGTCCTTGTTTAATTTTGAAGTTAAGGCTGTAGCCAGAAGGGAGATTGTTTGTTGTGATTGTGCTCTGTCTTTGCATAGTGCTTACTTGTTGCCAGTTCACGCGTTTCAGATATGGGGAATGCGTGTTGTGTTGCTGCTCGAGATAAAATGGTCGTGCCTAATTCATTAGCTGGTGAGAGGAGCAATGTCAGGCACTCTCCTACTTGGAGTTTCCGCTGGGATAATAGAGGACGTGTTGCTGGTGAAGAAACCTCTCTCAGTTGGTTATCTGATGGGATTAGTCGGAACGATGCCTCTGAGATCAAATTTGAATCTGCTTTTGTATCATCTGAAGGCTCCCCTTTGGACAGCTTTCGGACACACACTTTGCAGAAATCTCCGGCCTCAGGTAGATCATTTCAGCTTGTTTTCTTTTTTCTTGGAACTTGTAAACTTGAGGGAAACACGTGTATGGTGTTATTCACTTGGGACTTTAGAACCTGTTAAAATGTGTTGAGCAGAAGAAAGACGTGGCTATGTTAATTGATAGGATTTGTCTGTTTGTTTCTTTGCTCGCCTATGCATCTGTCTTGATCATAATTATCTTTCGTGATGTTTATGAATATGGTGACAGATCTATCTTTTCCAAGAAATTCTTCCATGGATACAGTCTTCGAGCAGGTAAAGCCTGTTTCACCCAGTAGCTGAGTTCTCTCATATCTTTGAAATTTTACCTTTGTTGATGCATAACCTCTCTTTCGCATTTCTACCTCTCACACAGAAAGAAAATGATTCAACACAATCTGCTGCACCTTCATATCCGTCTCCTGCGCAATTGTCTCTTTCACTGGCCTCACAACCATCTTCTTTCCCAGCATCACCACTTTCGTCCCAGAGCTACTCGCACCCTGCAAGTTCATCGACACTTAAACTGACACAGCGCCCTCGTCTATCAAAGCAAGTCACAGATAGTAAAAGCTACGGAATGAACTCGCTAAGTAGAAGCTCAGCTACTGAAGAGAGGCAGGGAACTCCTTTGAGATATGATTCTTCTCAGAGTGGACCATCTGAAGGTTGGTCACTGCAAGCCTTTTCTGAAATGATGTCATCTTCTCGCGGCAACGAGCCTTTCTCATATGATAATGACTGCTTTGGGCTTGACCGTGACAAGATAGACCATCATGGCAACCGAATGTCCAATCATCATCAGCAAACCTGTGGTGCCTGCTCTAGACCCTTGTCAGAGAAATCCTTGTGGAGCAGCCAAAAGATCTTTATGACCAATGAGCTCTCTGTGTCTGCAATTCTAGCTTGTGGCCATGTCTATCATGGTGAGTGTTTAGAGCAGATGACGCCGGAAATCAATAAATTCGACCCTTCATGCCCAATCTGTACATTCGGTCAGAAGAAAACGGCGAAGTTGTCAGAGAAAGCGTTGAAAGTGGAGATGGATATGAAAGCTAGATACAACAAAAGACTCAGAAACCGAGTTCTGGACAGTGACTTTGATTGCGATGATTTTGTAATGTTTGATCACAGCCACATGGCAGCGGCAGCAGGCAAGAGCCCTAAACTGGTCTCCAGTTCGAGCGTCAAAAGTTATTCCGCAAAGCCTTTCTTGGCTAGACATTTCTCTTTTGGGTCCAGAGGTAATAGTAAATCCACTAAAGAGAATCTTCCTGTCAAAAAGAAAGGCTTCTTCTGGACCAAATCCAGCAAAATATGAACTTGTAAGCTGCGTTCTCTCTCTCTATAGCTCTCATAGACTCAAATCGGTGAATTACACGACTAAGAGATTGATTGTGGTTGTTGTTTCAGGTTCTGCGTTGCTCTCTACTGTCTGAAGCATAGAACTCCACACACACGGACATGATACCATTTAATTAAGACAGGCTATTTGTTGTTACACACTTTCCTCATTGGCTTTTCTTTTATTGGTTTCTAAATTTTCACACATGTAAAGTCACAAATTTAGAATACAAGGCTGGGGATAAAAAAACAGCATTGGATCCTTACTCGTTAGTCTATAAATTGCTCTGGCTGTGCATAGATCAGAATTGGACTCTGAAGGCAAGCGATTGGGTTTGGTTTGTATTACATTTACCAGCTTGATCTCAATCAAACTTCTTTCTGTAAATATTGACTTGTTTCTCCTTTTTTCTTTTTAATTCCTGCGTACTATTTATATTATATATAGAAAGATCAACAAGCTTTTGAGATGTTATGGTGAATGACACAAAGAAGAAGCTTATAATTTATGGTGATATACATACAAAAATTAATTAGTTTTGAAACAATTTTATGAAAATTTAAAAATTTATACACGAGAAAGTGATTTCTGTTATGATGAGTAGGCTTGTCTAAGAACACCCATGTGCTTACGAGGCAATAACCTACGCTTCTTCGTTCGCTATATAGCGGCACGTGTCATGACCATGCACATTACATACAGACACTCATACACTGATACACAGAACGTTTCCTTCAAACACGCATATGTTTAGCAACGTTTAACTGAAAGTCGAGAAGAAGCCTGTTAATTAGAATGGCGGATCTGAAAGACGAAAGAGGAAACCCGATCTACCTCAGTGACCAACAAGGCAAGCCAGCTCAGCTCGTGGACGAGTTTGGTAACGCGATGCACTTGACAGGTGTTGCAACCACCGTCCCTCACCTTAAGGAGAGCAGCTACACCGGTCCACACCCGATCACTGCCCCAATCACCACCACCGATACTCCTCACCACGCACAACCTATCTCCGTGTCTCACAACCCTCTTGAAGACCATGAGCTCCGCAAGCTCGGCGTTTTTCCCTCCAACTCGGTAAGATTAATAATATCTCATTCGCGCTTATTCCCTTGTGTTATCACACACACGTACTTGTTATTATTGTTATTTATCATCAAGACTCACTATATATGGCACGTACCATATTGATCATCCGATGCGCATATTAATAGACGGACGACGATGATCAAGTAGCACGGACGGAAGCTAATATAAGGGATGAAACTAAATCAAAGGTAGGCGGCAACGAGGCATCAACTGCGACAGTAAGAGGAGCAGGATCAGTCTCGACTCACGAACCGCACGAGAAGAAGGGTTTCGTTCAGAAGATCAAGGAGAAACTTTCCCGGCACCAGAACGATCCGTGAAAGCTTCCATACGGATGGCTATGGTGAATAAGGGCATATAGTTATGTGTGTGTTTGCATTTAATTTATAAATGATAATTAAATTAAATGTAAATCACACTTGCATTATTCGAAACTTTTGGGTTGCTTCTCTCTTTTTTGTTGGAAGAAAGTTTGTATTATTTATTCAGGTTAGAATACATATACATTTATAGTTGCCATAGGTTTGTATTACCCTTATTCTCTTTTGTCCGGATGGAATTGTCTAAAAGTGCCTAGCGTTGGGGTTGGTGGGGGAGTTTTGATTTCATTACGATTCGGTTAGTCGGACATCAAACCGAACCGAGCTTTCCCAATCTGAAGTCGATCCAACGGATGAGATTCATCTCATCTCTATTTAAAAGTTAAAACCCATTGGTCAATGAGTCATGACTCGCAGCGTGCGTCATTTCCCTCGTATTGCAAATGTTAGCTCAGTCGCAATTTTGCTGCAAGTCCTTCGCTCTGAATCCGCCACCGTCTCCGGTGTTGCGGTCTGCGATTCGGTCTCTTCATCTCTCTTCTTCTTCTTCGAGAAGCAGTCAATTATCCTTTCTATCGTCTTCTGTAAGCGCTGTCTCGGTCTCCCGCAGCCGGATCTCTCTGCCAATGGCTTCGAACTCGAAACGGGGAGACCTAAGCGAAGAGTATGAGAGCACCGCTGATCTGGATCGATTCGCCGCTGTGGGAAATGCTCTGGCTGACGCTTCCGGCGAGGTTATCCGAAAGTATTTCCGGAAGAAATTCGACATTGTCGACAAAGATGATATGAGTAAGTCCTTATGGTGTGGGTATCGAATAAGAGATAGGGATTCAACTGGTGAACTTATTGCAATTTCTCAGTACGTTAGAACTGATAGTGAATTCGCAGTTTGATTGTTAAGCAACGAACTAAATTTAAAGGATTATTTATCTCTGGTGCCCTATGAACATCCTTTCATATATACTACTGAACTACCTCGTCGGCTAAAGTATCTACAACCTCTCACTCATTTTTACTCTCTGAGAATCCACCGTATGTTTGTGTGTTTGGATCATCCGTAGGTCCTGTTACAATCGCTGATCAAATGGCTGAAGAGGCGATGGTGTCGATTATCTTCCACAACTTCCCTTCTCATGCTATGTGAGTTTGTCTTGAATATTTTTCCCCCTCCAAGATTCATTAGACTCTCGCTTAAGTAGATGCTTGGCTAAGAAACCTGCGCTGTGTGTTCATCTTTTATTCACATTGTAAAAATCTGAAACCGTAGATATGGTGAGGAGAAGGGCTGGAGATGTAAAGAGAAATCTGCCGACTATGTTTGGGTTTTGGACCCGATCGACGGAACAAAGAGCTTTATCACAGGTCGGTCCACTCTTTTCTTCTAATAATAATTTCTAGTCATTTTATTAAGCGTTTGGGGATTTGATTTTACTATCAATTGCTTTGTCTCAGGGAAACCTGTGTTTGGTACGTTGATAGCTCTGCTATACAAAGGTAAACCGGTAAGACAACCAGAGACTCTCTCTTGTTTTCAAGTTTCCCATGTTTGTGTGTTTGGCATTATAACCACAGTCGAATCACCAGACTGGGAATTCATATTTCCTATGATATAATCTTTTTGTGTTAATTGTAGACGAGTCTAAGCATGCTAAGTTTCTGGCAGCGTTTAAAGACTTCAATGAATATGACTAGTGAGGAATTGCATTTTGGGTTTTACCAACTGTCCTTGTTTTCCCTTTCAGATCCTAGGTCTAATTGATCAGCCTATTCTAAAAGAGAGATGGATAGGAATGACTGGAAGAGTAACTAAATTAAATGGGGAGGATATCTCAACCCGCTCTTGCCCAAAGTTATCACAAGCATATTTGTAAGTTTGCCTTCACTGAGCGATACTTTTGTAGTCAGCTTTTCAAGGAGATAGCGTAAAAAGCTAGTTTTCAAGAGGCAAGTACCATTCTCATAATTATAGTCTCCCATCTTACTATTATTTTATGTTTTGACTGTCCAGATACACCACTAGCCCGCATCTTTTCAGTGTAGAGGCAGAAAAGGCATATGCTCGAGTTAGAGACAAGGTCCTTATCTATTTCTCTATGATATAAAATTAAATTAGGATTGTTTCTCGGTTTAGCATAGTACTGCCAAACGAAAACTGCTTATGGGAATTTGAAGTGCTGCAGAATAACACATCTCACAATAATCAGTGTCTCAACTGAGTTTCTTATCCAGTTAGATTTTCGTATGGATTCCCCCTGAATCTCTTCTATATTCTGCTCTTTATTTTAATGTTGTGGTGGCTTTCCCTTCTGGCTTGTCAAAAATTTGCTGTAACAGGTAAAGATGCCATTATACGGCTGTGATTGCTATGCTTACGCTCTCCTCGCTTCTGGATTTGTCGATCTTGTTATTGAATCCGGTCTAAAGGTAAAACTTCTACTTCAGAATGACTTGTCGAAAGTAAATGCCTCATGTATATATCTTCAACTGGTACTGTCCTTTCACATCATACTAATTGAAGTCAATGTTATTCTTCACCAGCCATATGATTTCCTAGCTCTGGTGCCTGTAATAGAAGGCGCTGGAGGTACCATAACCGATTGGAACGGTAACCCACTTCTGTGGGAAGCTTCATCCAATGCAGTTGCTACAAGTATGTTTCAATACTCCCCAAAAAAACTCGGTTTCTTTCTCTTAAACACAAACTCACCAAAACAAAAGGTCATGCTACCCCCTGAATGCCGAACTAAACATCCCCATCTACTTTTTCACCTGTCACAGGCTTTAACGTAGTTGCAGCAGGAGATTCAAACATTCATGAGCAAGCATTGGAGTCACTTGAGTGGCAGTGAAAAGCTTTCACTGGTACGTTGATTTGTCTACTCAATGTTTCTTCATCATTTTCTTGCTTCAGGACGATCATTAGGGACTACTTCGTTCATATTTGCTTGTTTGATAAAGAAATTGACATTGAGATTATATTCTAGTTAGAGCGATGATTCTAGTTCGTTTTATGAAATTTTCTTGAAATAGGGAACCAGAGTTATTTTATTTTTGGCATTGTGTCTAAATTGTATAGATAACAGAATTAGCAATTTACTAAAAATAACCATTGAATATCATCAATGATGATATCCTCCACTAAATTACAGCATACTCCAAAACTGGCCACACATATAACAACTAACCCTTTCTCTCTTTCATGACCTTTTTTCTCCCTCTTTTCTTCAACCACAAGCTATCCAACAAACTCCCTCATTCCTTCTTATCTTTGTTCTTCCTCATCCCTTTCTCTTCTCTCTCTCCTTCCCACCCAGGAGGGATGGAGATAAGAAAGAAACCAAACATATGCACGATTCCCATCTTTGATTTTTCTCCAAAGCCTTCCATGGCTCTCCTTCTGGCTATTCTCCTCTTTCTCTCAGGCCCTGCTGCATCTGCGGTAGCTGCGGCTGCCGTTGGTCCCGCTGCTGGTTTTAAACCGGCAGATGATATTCTCATTGATTGTGGAAGCAAATCGTCATCCAAAACCCCCGATGGAAGAGTCTTTAAGAGTGACCAAGAGACGGTCCAATACATAGAAGCCAAGGATGATATTCAGGTCTCGGCCCCACCTTCAGACAAAGTCGCTTCTCCTATCTACCTAACTGCAAGGATCTTCCGTGAGGAAGCCACCTACAAATTCCATCTGACTCGACCTGGGTGGCATTGGGTTCGCCTCCATTTCTTGGCCTTCCCTAATGACAAGTTTGATCTCCAACAAGCAACCTTTTCCGTTCTAACGGAGAAATATGTTTTGCTTCATAACTTCAAAATTAGTAACAACAATAATGATAGTCAAGCTGTTCTCCAGAAGGAGTATCTCGTCAACATGACGGATGCACAATTCTCCCTCAGGTTCAGACCTATGAAAAGCTCCGCCGCATTCATCAACGCTATTGAAGTTGTCTCAGCTCCGGACGAACTCATCTCTGATTCCGGCACAGCCCTTTTCCCAGTCAACGGTTTCTCGGGCCTGTCTGACTACGCTTACCAGTCCGTTTACAGAGTCAATGTTGGTGGTCCTTTGATCGTGCCTCAGAATGACACATTAGGAAGAACCTGGATACCGGATAAGGAATTCTTGAAAGATGAGAACATGGCCAAGGACGTCAAGACAACCCCTTCGGCAATCAAGTACCCTCCTGGAGTTACACCTTTGATTGCTCCACAGACGGTTTATGCAACAGCTGCAGAAATGGCTGATTCTCACACCATAGCTTCTAATTTCAACGTCAGCTGGAAATTCCCCTCGAACCCGTCATTCAACTACCTCATTCGGCTTCATTTCTGTGACATCGTTAGCAAGTCTCTCAATGACCTATACTTCAATGTTTACATAAACGGGAAAACTGCCATTTCTGGGCTGGATTTGTCCACTGTCGCAGGCGATCTCGCAGCTCCGTACTACAAAGACATTGTTGTGAACGCGACCCTTATGAGTCCCGAGCTCCAAGTCCAGATTGGTCCCATGGGAGAAGATACAGGTACCCAAAACGCAATCTTGAATGGAGTTGAGGTCTTGAAGATGAGCAACTCCGTGAACAGCCTTGACGGAGAGTTTGGAGTCGATGGTAGAACCACTGGCATGGGGAAACATGGTATGGTTGCAACCGCGGGGTTTGTGATGATGTTTGGAGCTTTCATTGGGCTTGGAGCCATGGTTTACAGGTGGAAGAAGAGGCCACAAGATTGGCAGAAGAGAAACAGTTTCTCCTCGTGGTTGCTACCGATACACGCTGGTGACAGCACTTTCATGACAAGCAAAGGTGGTTCTCAAAAATCCAACTTCTACAACTCAACTATGGGCCTCGGCCGCTATTTCTCTCTTTCAGAGCTTCAAGAAGCCACAAAGAATTTTGAAGCATCTCAGATTATCGGTGTTGGAGGATTCGGTAATGTCTATATTGGAACTCTCGACGATGGAACCAAAGTTGCTGTCAAGCGAGGTAACCCACAGTCTGAACAAGGAATCACTGAGTTCCAGACAGAGATCCAGATGCTTTCTAAGCTCAGACACAGACACTTAGTCTCCTTGATTGGTTATTGTGATGAAAACTCAGAGATGATCCTAGTCTATGAGTTCATGTCCAATGGTCCATTCAGGGATCATTTATACGGGAAGAACCTTGCTCCCCTAACCTGGAAACAGCGACTTGAGATCTGTATCGGTTCTGCACGTGGGCTTCACTATTTACACACAGGAACAGCACAAGGGATTATCCACCGTGACGTCAAATCAACCAACATTCTTCTCGATGACGCTTTAGTTGCCAAAGTCGCTGACTTTGGTCTCTCTAAAGATGTAGCCTTTGGACAAAACCATGTCAGCACGGCCGTGAAAGGAAGTTTCGGGTACCTAGACCCCGAATACTTCAGAAGACAGCAACTTACCGATAAATCCGATGTTTATTCCTTTGGTGTTGTTCTTCTAGAAGCTCTCTGCGCAAGACCAGCCATCAACCCCCAGCTACCAAGAGAACAGGTTAACTTAGCTGAATGGGCTATGCAATGGAAACGAAAAGGACTGCTCGAAAAGATTATTGATCCTCATTTGGCTGGAACGATAAATCCTGAATCGATGAAGAAGTTCGCGGAAGCTGCAGAGAAGTGTTTGGAAGATTATGGTGTTGATAGACCAACAATGGGAGATGTTCTGTGGAACTTGGAATATGCTCTTCAGCTTCAAGAGGCATTCACTCAGGGAAAAGCCGAGGAGACTGAGAACCCTAAGCCAGTGACACCTGGCTCGGTGCCGCCAGCTGCTACATCTCCAATCACTCCCTCAGCCACCACCAACGCAGCGGCTAGTGTTCCAGTTCCTTCTAAGGTTGAAGAGAACAATGGCACAGCCGAGGTTCAGGCCGTGGACGAACACTCAGGAACAGCCATGTTTACTCAGTTTGCTAACCTTAACGGAAGATAAAACAAACTGACAGATAAAAAAACAAAAACAAGACAAAAAAATGCACCAAAACGAATTTCTTTACATAACCAGTAATTGAAATAGAAAAAAAAAAGACTTTTTTAAGGCGATATGTTTGTTTCTTTTTATGTTTTGTGGTGGTCGGGGGAACTTGTGTGATATTTATATTTTTGGTGTGTATTATGTCAAAATTATCCTTTTTTGTATGAATTGTAATTTGTGGGTGGATATGTATATGTATGTATACTACTAAATGCTCTGATGCATTTATCTACTTATCCTCCTTTGTTGTAGTTGTTAATCTTAGGTTGCAAATACAACTTTACATTGAAACTTAAAGTGTCTGTGATGAATCTTCCTATAAAAGTTAGACCATTGTGCACAGTGAAAACAAAAAGTACTCTATATGTTTTCGAAGAAGTTATTGGTTTTACGGTCTGTACATCTTTTTCAGACCAAGGCTTAGGATAAAGTTTAGGTAACTTCTGCGAATGAACTCCTCTCTAAGATGGTGTTTAAACTGGGAAAATGTGTTTCTCCTCCTTAAGTTCTAAACTAAATAGATTTGTGACCGATTCTCTTATTTTGTTGTCTAGTATAACTCTAGTTAAAGCTGCTGTCACATTTCAAACTGAACTAGCTAATCTTTTTTTATAAAAAAGAGCTTAACGTTTTGTGTGTATCATTAACTATTTGGATGTAAGCTTTGTTCTTATTGAATGGAATGAGTGTTTGGTCTACAATCTCTGTTTGATAATGGTCACAGAAACCATTTCTTTTCTTTAGATGGGTTACTTTGGTGCTAATTATCTCTACTCATTGTAGAAACCGTGCAATATTTTTTGTATAAATAATCGTTAAATGGTTGGATATCAACCTCTTCACAAGTGTTTGTAGGAGAGGAAGTATAGGTAAGAAAAGATTAGGGTCAGTCACAGATTATGCAAAAAAAATTAGAGAACCATGAAAGCATAGTAAATTTTTTTTTTAAAAAAAACCAGAAATAGAAACCATTCCCTTTAATTAAGCAAATATGTTCTCTTTTTCTCTTTCCTTTTCCTTCAGCGCAGCTATATAGATGAACAGCTTAAATTTCCCACAAAGCCAAAAGAGACCAAAATTGTTTTCGTCGTTTGTTTTTGTTCTCTCTCTCTCTCCATAAATATGGAAAACCGGTTGATGGCTTTTGACATGGGAGAGCTAAGAAACAACCTTCCCAAAAAGTAAAACCTGAAAAATTATCTCATTGATTATATTCTTGTTTGTATTATAGATTCCTGGATTACTATTTAATTTTGGGTTACTATTTAATAGGAGAGGATTGTCAAGGTACTACTCGGGGAAAGCAAGATCATTTGCTTGTATCTCAGCTGTTAAATGCCTTGAAGATCTAAAGAAACCAAGCAAACCTTTTGATGATGATGATGATGATGATGATGATGATGATGATGATGATGATGATGATGAGGCCTACAAGAAGAGGAAGAAGAAGAATAAGCAATCATCGTCATCTTCATTTTCTTCTGCTGTTAACAGCAATGTTAATTACCAAAACTATCCTTGTCGTAGAGTCTCTAGTAGCACCCACTGTTCATCACCTTGTGTTGGTGCTTAGATTAAAAAACAGTTTCTCAATTTGTTACGATTCACAAACCTTGATCAATTCCCCGTTTGTTATATTAAAAACGCTATCCACATCCAGTTTTGAGTTTTTTTTTTCTTGTTAATGTTTTGGGTTATCTTTGTCTTGCACTATTTTGTAGATTTGTTCCAGTTTGTACATATTTGTCTAGGACAGATTATTGGCAACCCTTTTAAATGTAAAAAGAAAGTTTCAGGTCGTCATTCGCTTGTAAAATGTAGAAGCCAATAAAAAGCGAATTGTAAATAGAAAATTAAGGTAATGAGGAAGAATTATTTGCACAAAAAAGGATATACAACTACAAAACATTGTTAAATTTAAATTTGTTATATTGTGAAGGTATTAACATTTGGAAACAACTTTTAGCTACTAAATCAAATATAGATGGTGTGAGTACTTTTCTCCTTCAACTCACATTTGAAAATTGGATCTTTGAATTTTTTGGTGTGTGAAGAATAGTAAACAACAGTGTTATGTTTTCAACAAAAGAGTATTACATATTCAACAAAAGCAAAACACTCAAGTATAATAATTTTCTAAAAGATGTTAAATCATTATTTCTCAAAGCATGCAGCATACATTTGAAGAGAAAGGTCACGACTCAAGACACTGTCATGATGTGTAACTGCTTACGTGGCAAAATTTACATGATTCACGAGTCACGACATAGGGAGTGGGGTAGAGAGGGAGCGTAGAGAACACGCGCATAAAATAAAAAGCTGACGTGGTCAATTGACTATCTGACATTCTCTCTATACATTTTTTTTGTTGTCCTTCCCAATCGTATGGTGGTGAGAGAGAGAGACGCACAGAGCTTGTTCTTACCGTACTCCGCGAGGCATGTGATTATTATTGTGACTCAAGGGTATTGTGCTTTCCTTTCCTTGGGTGTCCCCCCCTATTGAGAAAACTGATCGCAAAAGCAAAAGGAATTGGAGCAGCGTGGGTTGCTCAGCGGTGGACCTTGATCAGATGCCCAAACAAAAAGCGCCAAAGAAGCAACTAAAGTCCTATAAACTCAAACACATCAACAGGACGATTCAAGGTACGTTGTGTTCGTCTTCTTCTTTGAACTCAATTGGGAGGATAAAGGGATTGAATCGTTTGGATATGTGTTATTTTGGGATGAAGAGGGAGATGCTGTTTTGATGCGGTCGTCGGAGCCGGGGAAACCGTCGTACGTAGCGAGGGTAGAGGCGATCGAGGCTGATGCGCGTGGATCGCACGCGAGGATTCGTGTGAGGTGGTATTACCGGCCGGAGGAGTCCATTGGAGGGAGGAGGCAGTTCCACGGAGCCAAGGAGGTTTTCCTCTCTGACCACTACGACTTGCAGAGCGCTGATACCATCGAAGGCAAGTGTAAGGTCCACAGTTTCAGTGCCTACACCAAACTCAACTCCGTCGGCAACGACGACTTCTTCTGTCGTTTCGAGTACAACTCCGCCACCGGCGCTTTCAATCCCGACCGAGTCGCCGTGTATGTTGTCTCTCTCTCTTACTTTATTACCTAAGAGAAGACTGAATGAATGATTGATTCTAGACTTTGCAACCTATATTGGTTGATTGATTGTTTGTTTGTTTATTTGTTTGTTTGCAGATTCTGCAAGTGTGAGATGCCGTACAACCCTGATGACTTGATGGTGCAATGCGAGGATTGTTCTGAGTGGTAAGTGTTCACAAGCTTGAATTGCTCTTATTTATCAACTGGTATCCCTGACTGTGATGAGGATCTTAATGCCTGTGATAACTGTGATGAGGATCCTTATGTATATCTTTGCAATCTTACAAGATAGTGATAGAATTGCTGTTATGAGTCCTCTTTGGGGGGGGGGGGGGGGGGGGGGGNTTAATTCTGTGACCTGTGTCTTTTCACTAATGTTAGCGTGCTTGCATGTGACAAGAAGTAAATGAATTAAATTACTGAAACAGATATATTTATCTCTTAATCTTGGAACTGTTAAGCCTATTTGTATATACTTTTTAACGTAAAGAGGATTTTGCTGCGACGAATGTATGTGTCTGTTCTACTGTGTTGCCTTTTGATGTTACAGGAAACTAACATTGGCTCAGGTTTCATCCTTCTTGTATAGGAACGACAATTGAGGCAGCTAAAAAGCTCGATCACTTTTACTGTGAAGAGTGTTCCCCAGACCAGCAGAATTTGGAGAATTCTAATTCAACTTCCAAACACACCCAGGCTAAGGTATCTATCTCGCTATCATCTCATCTCAGCAACTATCTTTATTTTCCTGGGGCTGGTCCGTATAAAACAATCACTGCCAACAACAATAAGCTCGTGGACTGATATACTAAACCAACATTAGAGAGAAACTCGTCTCTCTCTTTAAGGTTTAAAGACAAGTTTTTTTAATATATGTTTGATCTACAAACAGGTGAATACAAAGCGCAGCCTGGAGGTAAGCAAGACGAGGAGCAAACACACAAAACGATCAGGTTAACCTCTAGTAGCTATATCTGGACAGTGGACTGAGTTGAGTATCATGGTGTAATCTATGAAGGAGTGTTTTCTTTGCCACGCTAGTTTTTTTCTTCTTGTTGGTAAGATTAAGAATGAGGGTTTTAGGTCTCGTTTGGCCTTGATTGGTGACTTGTTGTGGCACAACGTTATGTATAGTATATGATTTCATCTCCTTTAGCTGTGAGTGAACTTTTAGATACAAAGTGGTAATGTTAACCAAAAACCCTTGGTTCATTCTTTGTAAATTTAAAACGCATATTAAAAGAAAAAAGTCATGGTTTAAATGTATAGAACTAGCAGTTTAATGGGTAGAACATTTTTTTATCATCGTGTCTTTAAAATTTGATAAACGAGCGATATCGCTCTCTGTACTGGGAGGGATTCATATTTCATCCAACAACCGCTGGTAAAAGTAAAACTAAAGAACTCAGACAAGACATAAATTGCAACGAACGTTTCCACTTTTGTCGCGAGAAAGTAGTGGAAGATAATAGTATAATACTACTAAATTTGAGGTAAGAAAATAGAAAAAAAAAAAAGCAGAATGAACATTCTCCAAGACAACACGGCGCCTGCTACAAGTTGAGCCTATCCTCTTCCAGACCCATTCAGATACCAACACGTGTTGAAGCATCATTGGTCAAGTGCTCTTTCCCCTTGGATAAGTAATTAAATGCCGTAAATATCTTCCGAATCCTCAAATAATATTATAATCGATAAAGAAGAGAAACCGAAAGCTAATCTCCAAAGGGAAAAAGACATCTAGGTTTTCTATACATACACCTATACACAGAGACATTGCGTGTGTATCAGATACTTTCAATCATACCTCCTTGTCTTATATTAACCCTTGCCCCTTCCTCTCTGCTTCCTTCAATCTCTAATCCAAATTCAAAATGGATCGTCTTAAACTTTCTTTCTCCGTCTTCGTTCTGTTTTTCTTCGTCGTCTCCGTGTCGTCGTCGTCCGATGGTAGCGACGGAGAAGATCTGGTGATCCGGCAGGTGGTTGATGGAGCGGAGGCGAAGGTTTTGTCGTCGGAGGATCACTTTTCGCTGTTCAAGAAGAAGTTCGGCAAGGTTTACGCCTCCAACGAGGAGCATGACTACAGGTTGTCGGTATTTAAAGCGAATCTGAGGAGAGCGGAGCGTCACCAGAAGATGGATCCGTCTGCGCGTCACGGCGTTACACAGTTCTCGGATCTGACGCGGTCTGAGTTCAGGAAGAAGCATCTCGGGGTTAAAGGCGGGTTTAAGCTCCCCAAGGACGCCAACAAGGCCCCGATTCTCCCTACCGAAAATCTCCCAGAGGACTTTGATTGGAGAGATCATGGCGCTGTTACTCCCGTCAAAAATCAGGTATTCTATTTGTAACACTCGTCACGATGCTGCCTTCGTTCAATAGTAATTAAATAAGATAGATCAAAGAATATAGACTTCTCATGGAATCAGTTGTATGGATGAAACGTAAATCTTGTAGGGATCATGCGGCTCTTGCTGGAGTTTCAGCGCCACTGGAGCTCTCGAAGGTGCTAACTTCCTCGCTACTGGCAAACTCGTTAGCCTTAGCGAACAACAGCTCGTTGACTGTGATCACGAGGTTTGACTTTCTCTCTCACAATGGTTCCATGGTCGTGTATTTCTGAACTAGTTTACTGATTATAGCTTTGAAACTAGTCTGATTAGTGTCCATGTCATCTCTGTGTAATGCAGTGTGACCCGGAAGAGGCAGGTTCATGCGACTCTGGCTGCAATGGTGGTCTCATGAACAGCGCTTTTGAATACACCCTCAAAACCGGGGGGCTCATGAGAGAAGAAGACTATCCTTACACCGGAAAGGACGGCCCGTCCTGCAAGTTGGACAAGTCCAAGATCGTTGCCTCTGTCTCCAACTTCAGTGTTATCTCCATTGATGAAGAGCAGATCGCTGCGAACCTTGTCAAAAACGGACCTCTTGCAGTAGCCATCAACGCAGCCTATATGCAGACTTACATTGGAGGAGTCTCGTGCCCTTACATTTGCACCAGGAGGCTCAACCACGGTGTCTTATTGGTAGGTTATGGCTCTGCCGGTTACGCTCCCGCTAGGTTCAAGGAGAAGCCTTACTGGATCATCAAGAACTCGTGGGGTGAGTCCTGGGGTGAGAATGGTTTCTACAAAATCTGCAAAGGCCGTAACATTTGTGGCGTTGACAGTCTTGTCTCCACCGTTACAGCCGCCGTCTCCACCACCGCGCATTAATTTAGCCAGCCCTCGTTAAATAAAATAATTTACTCTGATGATTTGGTGTAAGCGAGTAATCTTTGCGTTGACTCTCTATTTCTCTCTGGTTTTTTTAAGAAAGGATTGAAGTTTGTAAATAAAATGCATTCTCACGAGCAAATCCATACCATGACAATTGCTGTTGATTTGTCGTTTTATCTTATCGAACGCAAGACGCACAACGTTCTTATATGGGCCTGGTTATGATTTTAAACAAATATGGGCTTAATATGAACTAACTTTTACATAGGATCACTTTAGCTAAAGCGGGCCTTTGATAATAAGCCTTATTCTTATAAATTGGGCTTTGATAAGAAGCCTTATTCTTTTCTTAAAAGGAAAGAAAAGCCAAAGTAAAAGCCCAATTTAATTTGTATTTCATTTTTATCTAAAAAGAAAAGGCTATTGTTTTCAGATGTAATTTTTGTAGTTTGGTTCTTTGTACCAAAAAAAACACTGGCGCAGAATAATGTCAAAATTTAAATGATTTTGACGAGACACCGTCAAAGTTGCCGGGAAATCTACATAAAGATACCGCCAAACATTTACAAACTACAGTACTACTTAACCGCCGTTTTATTCTTTACCCAGCCCATTAGAAATAATATAATGTATGGGCTTTTAAAAATTCACTAGTGGGTCCATCACGTAGTTCAAAAGTTCCCTATTGGGTCATCAAGTAGTTCACTAAGCCTAGGTATATGTCCCTAACCAGCAGTTCCAAGGTTCACATCTCTGATTCTTGCTCGACTTGATAATCGAGACATAATCATAGATTCAAAACCGACACATAATCAAATCCAGTGAAATTTCAAAGAGAGATGAAAGTGTTAACAAAACTTACTTTTATGGTTCAACTTGCAATCTCTGGGTGACAAAACATGTAGAGACGAGAAATACTAACAAATTAATCATTAATCAATCATGCATCAAACAACCAAAATCGATTTATTAATAAATTAACGTAGATAAAGGACTTTATAGTGTGAAAGGTCAAATCCCTCACTTTATTTTCGTATCAACAGCTCATTAATTTATTGTTATTTAATTTTCAGACAAACACACAACAACAACAAATGGGTTTTGGCGCATACAAATCCCATTACCCCCCTCGCTATTTTTTGTGTAAAAAGTCTTTTCTCCACACAGACAAATAAATAAATTTAAATTTTCACCCTCAGTACGGAGAGAAGGGGAAAAATACCTTCGCAAAAATAAATGAAACTTGTCTGGCTGTACCTCTTTTATATATGCAAATGCAGAGGATGAGAGGAGAATGAAACAATTCATCCAATCACTCGTCTTCGTTTGCGCAGAGAACGAAAGAGAAAGGAGCGAACTTGTAACCATCTCCTTCGTAGAATTTGTTCTGATACTCAACCCAGTGGAGACGCAGCGCGTGAAGGAACGCGCTCAGTGTCTCCATCACCAGCAGCACTCCCACGGTGGCGAATATGAAGACGATGATCCCAACGAGTAGGATCAACACATTGTTGTAACTGTTTTAATCATAGTTAGTGACACAAAGATGGATTAAGTGATTTGCTAATATTGATTATTTAATTAGAGCAAAGAGGAAGAGAGCGTAAGAGTGAGAGGATGCGCATACCCCCAAGCGAGAAGGAGGACCTTCTCATAGAAGACTGACGATAGCTCTGAGTGGGCAAGACTGAAACATAAAAAGGATTATGGATATTAATTTTAAGCCATAAGTATACATAACTTCATGAATATAGCTTCTACTTATCAATGCTGAGGTACCTGAGAGCCCATAGACGCAGGTAAGAAGCGGTGTTGGAAACAGCTCCGAGCACAAACTCTATGGTGTGAATCAGCTGATGCACAAATACCTCGCTGAATTCAAACTCCTCGTGCCCATGCGATCCTCCGCTTGTCTCTACATGAAGACTCTCATCCGTCTCCTCGAGAGGTGCGTATGACTGACCTTGATGCCTCTGGATAAGGAAACCGTTTTAGGACGACCAGCAAAGTCAGAAGAATATAGGCAGGACAGAAACTAAAAGGGAAAAAGAAAAGAAACTCACAGCCTCATGTTGTTTCTTCAAGATGAACGGCTTTGGAAGCAACATGCACGGAACAGAGACAAGGGCCAAAAAGAGAAGCACAAGCTGAAAAAATAAGGATGATGAGTGAAACTATATGTATGACATACTTTTCTCAGAAGATCTCGTAACAGCAATTGTTAGGCAGAGATGCTAACCTGCACTGTTTTCTGGTGAGGGAAAAGTTGGTTCTCTCCTAACTCATCGGTTGGGCTCAGGAACATGTAGATCATTACATGATACAAATCTGCTTGAGAACCAGTGCACCACTTTAAGATGATGAGCACCGAGAGATAGCCAAACAAGCTGTTCAAAAATATCATCTGGGGAACGAACTGGAACCTGCAATCCCCCAAAATTTAGACATTGTGATGATAACTGATAGGATTTGAAAGACAGCAGGCTACGTTAAAAATTATCAACTGAACCTACCATATATTTACACTAGATTTGAAGAATCTTGCATTGAAGTAGCTCATTATGATCCCGAGGTTCATTTGAGTAACTCCGAGGAGAATTGACATTTTCATCTTTAGCGAGTTCAGGAACGGCAGCTCGCTGCGGGAACCATGCCACACAGGATCTAGACCAAATGGATAAGTGTCCCGCACTTTTATCAAACCAATTGTTGTAGCCTCGCTGAACATAGAGCATAAGAGGGGAAAAAAAAATTCAGAACAGCAGAGTATTTGCCTACTATTATTCTTTTGTATTTTTATAAATCTGAGATTTTAGAACTAATTTGCATACCTGCATGCGGCATCACGGCAATCATAGGCTGAGGGAGCAAACAATGGGTATGGAATAGAGAAGAATTCGTTGTAGATTAAACCAGTGTATATTGAGAAGAGTGACATCATCAGTATGACATAACGACCACCAAAAGCCATTTCCATAATATCCCCAAGTTTCTGTTGCCAAGAACCAACGATTGAAGAGTTAGCATCTAAAATTGCAAGAGCAAAGCATCCAACAATTAACCAGAAATGCATATTAGAGAATAGACTATAACGCTCTGTAGATTTTCAAGTGAGTTTCCTACACTATCATATTTGCATGCGACTCCAAAAGAAACAGAACAACTAAACTAACAGCAGATTTTGCTGCTGAGACAGAATTCAATGTCGTGCTCACAGTCAGAACATAAGGTAACAACAACTGGGGTATTACCTGGCTGGAAAGTTTCTTTTCTCTCAATATCAAGTACATAGTTGCAAGCAGTATACATATTCCATGCCCCCAATCACCAAACATAACAGCGAAAAGGAAGGGGAAGGTGACGATTGTGAATACACCCGGGTTAGCTTCCTGATACTTGGCCACACTGCAGAGTGGTGATCATAAAAGACTGATCAGAGGAAGCAGGACAAGACTAAATGCAGTCTACAACACATTTTCTTATAACCCAAAGGCAATTTCCTATTTACTAAACTGAGTCAGAAGCTCGAGAAAGAGTGAAAGACACTTACCCATATGCATCAACAATTTCCTGGATTGCAGAAGTAAATTTGTTCGTGCGGAAATAAGTTGGTGGCAACTCTTTGGTCCTCAGAACCTGGAATATCGATCCAACTTGAGAATTGGAGTCAACTGCAGCACGCTGTAATGCATCTTGAACCTGCACAAACAAACCTTATTCTACTTAAGTATTCTGAAACGATCAAACCCAGTAAACTCACTATCATACGACATCATATTCAATAATGCAATTGACAGTGAAGCAAAACGAACAACTCACTTCATTTGATGCAAAGACAGGACTCCAGCCCTCGGCAACGAGGCACTTCTTAGTCACATCAAGACTAAGCATGTTCAGAGTATGATAGATAGCTTTCTCTTTGCGTACCTGCAATTGGTAAATATAAACTTGACTTCAACTTGCATGGATTAGAACAGATGGGTCAACACACGCCGCTCAACATTGATCTACACAGGATAATACCTTGAGGTTCCACAGCTCATATTTATCTCCAATGGTGTGCAACAAAGTGTTACGGTGACCTAAACCAGCATCTATGGTGGTTTTAAGCTCTGCTAATCGACCTGAAACCTGAAATTTTGTGAAAAAATTAAACATGGTTAGACAATTTCAGGGTTTTACGGTATCATCATTATATGAGGTGTCATGATGAAATTGTTATCCGATGATACTCCGTCACATGGATGCTAACTGACTTCAAAACTAACGGGCACAGAATTTCGTTGCACCAAAACATCATGTTCTCATGCATTAGCATTTATTGGACATTTGAGTACCAACGACTACCCAATCTTTTGTTATAATCTATAACTCATGTCCGAAGAAAGCCATGCACAAAGAAAGGTAAAGGTTTATCGCAACAAAAGAAGAAATATGGAATACTTACTACACCTACCAGCAGTAACATTCACAAGGAAGATAATACATACCTCGGTTATCATTTGAGCTTGTTTTCCAAGGTCCTCACTGAAAGGGTAGCGATTGGCCCCAAAAGCTTCACATATTTTAAGAATCTTGCTTTTTGCTCTTTCCCCGGAGAAGAAGACAACAAATACATTTTTCTCAGCCTGCAATTTTATTGAACTTTAAAAGTCAATTTCGAACAGAAAAAGAGAAAAGTACATTTGTTTTCTAACGAGATCAGAATTCCACATTGAACGAACTCTTGGCAAACAACCTAGCAGCTAGATAATTCAAGTACCAAAAATTGCAAAAGGAAAGAAAGCAACTTACCTTCTCCCCAGAGTTGGGATCAATGACCGGCTCCTCAATGACAGTCTGCCGAATAAAGACGTTTCCCCTAGTAGCACGGAATAGAATCCTCTCAAACACCATCGACTTTTCACGAGGTACTAATCCGGTGAGAAATCCAAGCTTTACTTGCTTTGATGAATCAATAGACTTCTCCTGTTTAAAAGGAGCTACTGTAAGTGTTAGTAATTAAACAACAAAGTATAAAAAAAGGTAAAGAGGAGAACAGCTGCGTCTATCGTACTTCCTGCAATAAAGGAGACTCCAGCAAATCTTCACCCACTTGTTGTGAATCTATCTCGCTCTGTTGAGCCGTAGCACTTCTATGAGCAGAAGAAAAGAACTCACCAGCCTAAAACAAAAATATCACATTCAAATAGATATAGCATGAGATGTACATCCAGGGGTAAACGCTCATTAGAATTTTCTTTAAAAAATTCTACCTATCGCGGGCTAAAGTTATCCTTAAGGCAAATAAAGACTTACAGGCGAAAAATTACAAACTAAATAATCAAAGCATACTTGCGTAATCCAGCATAACATCTTCAAAGTCGTAAACTAAGAAAATTGAAAACACATACCTTCTGAAGGACCAGCTTGTACTCCAGAAGTTCATTATAGGATCGCTGCAACTTGTCGTTATTAGCATTGATTTCAACAAGTTCAGCTTCTAGCTCTCCAAGCTTTACCTGACGAGCGAGAAAGAATATACATATATATATGTGAGTTAAAAATCGAAAACATGACATGGAAAATGATAAGCAGGTATATTCAATTTACCTCTACATCGTCGAGGTCAATATCATTATCTTTGTCGACCAAGTCCTTGGGTAAAACTCCAGCTTTTGACATTTGATCCTTGAAGAAACGGATCTTCCGTGCCATCTCTCCACATCTTTTGATCTTAATCCACCAAAAAAAAAAGAGAACGATTATCACAATTGAACGATGTACATTGTTAGATTGTATTACATTCCTCCGACACAGAGCCACATAAGCATGAATTTACCTGAGCTGCATAAGTACGTTGAAATGGACTCTTCTCTGAATTAAGCTGAAACCAAACATTTAAAAAGGTTTATAAGAAGAGAGTTATTCACGAAAAACGCCAAAAAAGCCATTGACCAAAAAGAATCTAAATCTCATCATCTCTTAAGATCTGAAAACCAAAACGTCAAAGTCAAAGTCCAAGACGATCGCGTGAATCAGATAAGAGCTAGACAAATAGATGCGTTGCGTCTCAAACGCCTGTAAATACTGAAAGGAGCCTACGAGATATGATTCAAATGTCGTGACCATAAACCCCGTCAAAATGGCCATTCGAAGGTCCAATTTCAGAGAGAGATCCGTTGGTCAGATACGGATTGCAATGGAAATAAGAAATATGCAACAAATCGAACACGCCAATTACATATCTCGTCAACGATCATTCGAGAGAGAGAGAGATCAGAGAAGGATTACGCACGTCTTTGAATTGGACGAGGCCGAGATCCCCAAGGTAGGAGACGGTAAGATGAGCCGATTCCATGGGAACAATGAGTTGAACCAGCTGCATCGGCTCTGACCGCATCAGATCCATCGGCGGAAAACAACCACCACCTCCGCCGCTTTCCCCCATCGTGGATACTTCTCCGTCGATGAATTGAACTCTTCTTAACCAATAGAGAGAGGATGACGATAATGTCAGAGATGAGGCCAAGACGAAGAGAGAGCTGTCATTATTTCTTCTTCTGCCTTAGCTCTCTTTCGTTAATTGATTATGAGTTCTTGAAATCACAATTCTGCCCTTGCTTTAGACCCAAATTGAAATCGAGCGGGCTTCTTAGTATGGGCTCACATTAATTTGGGCCAAATCAAATCGTAATCGTGATATACTTTTAAAGTGGACCCATTTTGGCCCATGAATGATAGATACCCCCAATTAAGAAAACCGCCATTTTGTTTCCATAGATTTTTCTTCTTCTAGGTGTTCAATTTTTTTTCTTCGCTTTTTTGGGTAATAAAATTACACACAGAATTTTCTAGGAAGTGAGGATGAAAATAGTGACACTTGGAGCTGTTGATTACGAGAAAATTTATGCAACGGTAATGAGTAATGTAAAGGCGCAAACATTTTATTTTTCCTTCCTCGAACAATTAATGATAAATGAACCACATAAAAATCAAACGCTTTTTTATTTTGAAAAGAAAAGACAATTGAAGAAAAAACTAAAGTGGAATGATACGTATTAATATACACCGAGATCTACGGTATTTGGACGGACGGGATGAAAGAAGCAAGAAACATGTCAGAAGATGGTCCACGAACCCATTGTCGAAATCAAGACAAAAGACAGACGATGTATTAATACTCTCAACTCATAAAAATTGACGCCCGTATAAATCCACCGACTGAAAACAAAATTAGTAATGAGGCAATTTAGAGTAAACTCGGCTATACCCCACCAAAAAAAATATATATATATATATAGATGTATTAAAGGATACTATTTAACATTGGTTCTATATAACAATTATAAAGGGAAAGAAGTAGCATTAATATAATGCAACAACAATAATAGTGATGAATGATTAGATTTTTGTTTTGTTAGATAAAACATATAAAACAATTTGAAGTAATTCGCATCCATTAATGAATATTGATTGTATCAATTAATTGGTAAAGGTCCCATATACTATATTTTAAAAAGGAATGTTTGAAAAGTGCAAGAAGAACCTTTTCAAAAAGTCCAGTAGTACATCCATGTGATTTAAGATCTACATATATTAAAAACAAACCTCTTATTCTTTTTGAAAATAACAAAAACATTAAAATAAATATTCTGAAATTACGAACTTTCCGTTGGGAAGCATCTCGCCGAACTATTGGACTAAGTCTCAGTGTCTTCATTGTGCAGTGACGTATAAAATGTTCTGGTGCTGTGATTTTACACATATAAGTCGTCTGTGATTATCTATTATAGTATTGTGATAAGCTATGATTAAACAAAACATTCATTAAAATTTTGTTTACCATCTTCTCTTTTCACTTATCTGAACCTATGGATCCTTAACATCTATATCAACAAAAAAATATAGAATCTAGAATACTATTGTTGTATATTGATAAAGCATATCAACTTCTCAGAAGAAAAAAAGAAACAAAAATCAATGTTATGAAACATCCTTCTTTGCTAATGAAAATTCACATAAATAAAATGGGATACAATTTAATATGTTATTGGGAGAAAAACTTTAAATGATATAAAGTTTACATTTTATCCCAGAAATAAATAGCATTAACAAAATATGAGAAATTGCAATAGATAACCAAAAAAAACTCAAAACCAAAAATTTAACCATTATCACTTTTTTCTCTCTAACTCTTCCTATCTCTCTCTACTCATTTAGTTATTTTCTTAATTTTGTTATTTTTTTGGTTATTTACCAAAATCACCTAAAAAATATCTAAGGCTTCAATTCACATACTTTTGTTCAAAAAAAAAGAGAAATAACACTGTTGAATGTTGATGACACCCAATGTTATCTATCTCCCCTCTTGTTCCTGAGACTGACGAGTTCGAATTACGAAACAACTTCGTTGACACTCAAAAACAGAATATTGCATTTGTTTTCAAAAGGCAGTCAGAAAAAGAAAAAAAAATATTAGTTTCAAAGTGATAAGGGAAATGGCCAAACAAAAAAAAGTAATGACGGGAAAGATTCGAGAGAGATCATCCATATCTTCTTCCTCTAAAAGTGTTTTTTGTCGTTTCTACCTCAATATCTAACTATTTTTCAAAAGATCAAGATCCACTCTTCTTATTTATATCAAAAGTATTATGCAAAAACAAATCATTTAATTCCGAACAATATGGCCGACATGACCGCAAAGCCTTAGATGAGTATGTTTGATTATTGAGTTAATAATGAAATTTTTTCATCCATTGAAGGACGCATTAGAACTTACCGACTTAGGAGATCATGCCGCAGTTGTTAATAATCTCAACTATAATTTACGTCAGTTTATAAAGATAGAGAGAAAAGGTGCTAATTCCGACTAAGCATTGAACCTCATTACAATCACACTAAATAGAACCAACACCGAGTTGTAGCTGAACCAAAAATTTTAGTTTTTTAGTTGTGACATCTCTAACTGAATTATAATTGAAATTAAGCAAGTTGAATATAACTTTGTGCTCGCGTTTTTGAGTTGGATGAATTGAAGTTCATAAAATTATGGTGCGTTAGGTTGAAGTGTGTTGTGAAGATTATGATCAATCTTCGTTCAATATTTTTTTTTGTCGTCATTCGTTAATATTTAATTAATGTATTTCAACTAATACACATATATATCTATGTATATTATATGATATAAAAGAGCGGCAATAAGAGGTAAAAATAGGAAGTAGATATACACATGGATGATGGAAGACAAAAGCTGGCATGAAGAGCTGGCCATTTGTCAAATTCCCCCACCTTCCCCGTTTATTTAATAGTATATACTTTAATTTGTTTATTTTCTCCACAATTTTGTATAATTTCGAAATTTTTTTTGTCGTTACTATTTATTAGATTAAGTAGATCAAAAAGATTGTAGTAGTATTCAACTCCACTTTTGCACTTTTTCTTCCAACGACTAGACCTACAATGTTCCCACATCGAGGTCTTTAACTATTTCAGTAAAATATAAGTAAAAGGAAAACTACGTTTCGATTTTTCTTCTATTTCGCTCAGTTTGATGTTTAAAATAGCACCTGTAGAAAGAGTTAGCGGAGGAAACAGAAGTTAATAAATACTTCGAGAAATGGAGTACAAAGTTGACAAAATCCTATCGTTTATCGTCAGTAGTCCTTTTACAAACCGTCTCATGGAAAAAGAAACAGTTATACACACGGTCCTTGATAGATAGTTTTGTTATGTCAATACGAAAACTATCAATTACAAACATTTTTTCCAAACTTAATCGATGTATAACATAGTAAGAATCTCGCGTATGTAGGCATGACATGACCACTTTGAGACACATTTAAAACTATAGAAAACGGGGGCTTAGCCACCAATCAAGAACCTTAGCATTAGGGCTTGACTGGTTTAACCCCAGCGGCTGCGGTTGCGGTTGCGGGAGTTTACGGAAACGAACGATTGC
Organism: Sisymbrium altissimum; assembly: GCA_900406495.1. Classification (NCBI taxonomy): domain Eukaryota; kingdom Viridiplantae; phylum Streptophyta; class Magnoliopsida; order Brassicales; family Brassicaceae; genus Sisymbrium; species Sisymbrium altissimum. Next base: position 49,603 of record OVBI01000868.1, read on the forward strand.
GGTTTTAAGCGTTATTAAGCGATTCATACGACTGGTATTGCGGTTAA
>OVBI01000869.1:0-49618 GCA_900406495.1 Sisymbrium altissimum
TTTAAAATGGTTTAAATGGAAAAGTTTGGGATTTTTTTGGCAGTTTTCCCGTAAAGAAAATATATGTTTGTTTTTTAGTTTCTAGTTTCTAAAATGATCTAATTATTTTTTTTTGCCAAGGAATCAATAGCTTTAGGTTAACAGATTGTAATCCTAACTTTTCATCTTCCAAATGATATTAGCATTCTTAGCACAAGAAAATGATCTAATTCGTTATGTATTCTTCTCCCTAGCTTTTCAGATGTTCTCTTCAACAGCCAATTCCCTCGTCCCTATTCTCTTGTCCCTCATTTCATTCAGATTGTCCAAACTTTAGCACAAGTTCACTTCTTTGTATTATTCAAAATGACAGAAAGATATTAATGGAAAAAGAAGAGAATTTGGCTGAGCGAAAACTTCACCCAAACAACAACAGGCAATAAAGCAGAAGAGGCAATAAAGCAGAAGGAACAAGTACAGATTAAAAACAAAACAGATATTGCATTTGCGTTTGTAAGTGTTTTTTGGTACCTATACATTTCCTCAAGCTGTGTATATATAATTTCACTCTTTGTTTAACCTATCTCTACGGTTTGGTTTCCGCATGCTTTCTGCGGATATCAAACTTGTCTACAAACTCCAAAGGAGAAACTGTCTCGTTCCGGATCCTCTTAATCTTGGGGCTCAACAGTCCCCTGTGGCTAAATCCATACAGCTTGAGCACTTGGTTATCTGCAAAATTAAAAGCCCTTTCCATGCTCTTGAAGCACCTATCGACTGCGTAATCAGCGTAGCTGCCACACGGTTTGCACCCCACGAAATGTGTCACAAAAGGCCATCTCTCATCACCCAATCCCGGATGATACTTCTCTATCATCTCTTCATACTTATCAACCAAACCCTCCCAAAACCCGTGCAAATAGTATTGATTCTCAACATAAACCTTCTCCATCCATTTCTCCTTCTGCGAAAGCAGGAGATATATCAACGCCGATTGATCATCCGCCTCAAATGCAGGCCGACCTTTTAGATAAGCTGTTAGTATCTTCCCAGCTTCCTCGCGGATCGGACCTTTTGGTCCCATAGGAGCCCAAGCATCTAACAAATCCAATGACCACTGACAGTTCCTCAACAGAAAAACACCCGTGTTCAACGCAACCCATGACTTTTGGTTGAACAACAAGTCCTGATAACCGTGTATCACCAGATTATGCTTCTCGTATCGAGACAACGGGATCTCAAACAGTATGTCAGTGAACAAAGCATCACTATCCATCCACCAAATCCATTCTACTTCTGGATGAGACAGCATTAGTCTCCTAATCATAGGCAATTTAGTCCAATACCCTGAGAGCTCCTCATCCAAATGCGCCATGTTATACACAATCTCTATCCCGTGAAGCCTACAGTAATCAATCTTGTTCTTCACTGATTTCAATAGATAATAATCTCCAATCGGTTTATCGCAGGGTCCTGGGGAAGACCCGGTAAGAAGCAAGATTCGAGCTCTACCATTGACAATACTAGGAAACCCAGGGTTCTGATCCAGCCATACCTTGCGTTGACTGTCCCAGTTGGTGATCCTGGGCCCTAGGGTGTATGTCACATTGGGACTAATTTCAGCTTTACGCGGCTCTTCCAAGTCGGTCGGAAACGAAACAGATGGGCTCTCGGGAAGAATCGGCTTGGTTTCCTTGATGAGACTCTGGTTCACAGCTTTCGGCGGCTCTTCCAAGTCGGTCGGAACCGAAACAGATGGGCTCTCGGCAAGAATCGGCTTGGTTTCCTTGATGAGACTCTGGTTCACAGTTTTCGGCGGCTCTTCCAAGTCGGTTGGAACCGAAACAGAAACAGATGGGCTCTCGGCAAGAATCGGCTTGGTTTCCTTGATGGGACTCTGGTTCACAGCTTTCGGCGGCTCTTCCAAGTCCGTCGGGACCGAAACAGATGGGCTCTCGGCAAGAATCAGCTTGGTTTCCTTGATGAGACTCTGGTTCACATCTTCAGCGTTGGAGCTTCCAAGCTTCCCAATACTAATTGTGCAAAGTAAGACGAGGATGGTCACGAAGCCACAGAGAATCATGATCTTCATGTTGACTAAGGTATTCTGGACCTGCCAACCGCAAAACAAACCACGGCCTCTCCCTCCGCCATTCGATACAGACGTTGTCGAAAGTCCTCCACCACTTCCGGAGGATCTCAACCCATCCTGACCCATTTCACCCGTCGTCACTCCTCTAAATGTCACTCACAAAGAGAGACCTGAAGATGCAACTTAAACCGTACACAGTCTAACTAATAACCATAATAGTGAAAGACTTTTGTTTTAGATGTGTAGATCCCACTTTCTCTCCCTCTCTGAACTACACGGCTCTCAACTTTCAGATTTTTGGCAGGATCTCGATGGAAGAAGACTAGTATATGATTGAGATTGACATTCTGTAGAGCCGGCTTTAAAAACTGATTAAAGAATATTAAAATAAATAATGGAGAAAAAGTGGTCGTAATTAAATATATTTGATGCTAGAGAAAATGCTCTGCTCGATACAATATGCATGCCAACATTTAGCATCTTATTATGAAAGAAAACGTTTAGCAAGTACAACATATGAATACACCATGCCAGATTGCTTGGATATTTTGTAGGAGGGTCTTTCAAAAGCATGCTAGATAATATCTCTACTAACTTAAGTAACCCTGTGCATTAATATAAAACACGAACCAACCGTTTATTGGGGTAAGTAAATCTACGCGGAATGTATACCTGAATCAGCCATGAATTTGAAACCGTCGAACTTAAAAGAAGAGTTTTGAAACGTTATTATCATAAAATCGTAAGGTTGAGATCTAAAACATATTTTATGTACTAACAAGTTGGATCCAAAAGAAATCATAAAAACGAATTCAAAGAATTAGAATTGAAGATGGTAAAGAGGCCATTTAGTCAACTAACCAGCAGAAACAGCTTCAGGGGACGTTATCTATTTGCAAAATTCCACACATATTAATTTTCAAGCTCTTCTGTCACATGCATGCTGCAAGCCTGGAACCATTAAACCAAGCAATTTGTTTTCATATAAAAACAGAACAAAATTTTATTCTTTTTCAGAATGCTACAATAGAAGGACGAATATGAGTGAAGATACAGGACTAACAACTTACTGCAGCTTGATCAATGCCATACAAGTGAGAGTTCCTCCTCCATTCTAGATTTGTTAGCTGCTTATAGGTGTATTGTATCTGCAGAATATATAGTAGCACTGATGGCATTGGCAGAAAGCTAAGACACAAGATAAATAAAACAGATTTAGAACACAAAGAATCAACTAACCTTTATAAAATCACATGTTGTACAAATATCTCCTGAACCGGAATCCCTGTCATGGTCAATTTAAACAAAAAACGTTGTGAAAGTTCGTCACCAGTTAGAACACTTAAAAGTCTAATGACGCTTATCTCAAATTCAATTGGAGGGACAATTCCAACATCTACATGCATAGCATACCTACATATATACTAACAGCAATACAGCATTCTGAGTTATCTTAGAAACAAGGTCAAAGAGATGTTTTTGCTCTATAATTCAGTATCTTACAATGCCGGTGAGAGAGAGAGAAGGAAAGCTTTGATGTTAGCAGTTTAGCAATCAAGTCCATTTCAATCCTTCTTCCACATTCAAGACTACAGAACTAGCAACATGCTTCTACGTTTCACCCATTGCATTATCAACATAGAACTTGCTTTCACTAAATTCTCATTCATATTCTTCTGGTTTTAATTTAACGAAACCAATTCATAACGACGAATTCAACATAAGAAGATACCGGAGAGAGATAGATCGCGTAGGAAATTGAGTAGCTAGAAACGAGAGCAAATGTACCGTCGTAGTGAGAAAGCGGGAGACTACGATAGGAGCCGCATCGGCTCTGAAGCCGGAGGTCAGAGACAGACTTCCCTTCGCCATCTGATTTGGCAAGCTCCGATCAAATCTTCCTCCTCAGAATATTTTTCCGCGTATTATGTTTTAGTGATTTTAGTGATGCATTAAATAGTGATACTCATTTATGGACGCATCTTAATTTTTTATTTTTTTTCAGAATATCTGAAAGGAACCTCCAGGTTTTCAGCTAATTCAATAAAAGGCCTCTAGGTTTGGAATTAAAACAAATGAACCTCATCAAGAGTGCGATTTAGCGCCAAACAAGTTCTCAAGGGTCAGAAATGCGAAAATAGAAGTAACATGAGCAAGTTCCGGTTCGGTTTATGTTTTACTTTAAACCGAATTTTAGTTAACCTTCCCGGTTCAAAGCCCCCAAATTAGAGAAACATCGAGAAGACGCGGCGGAACCGATGGGGTCTTCTTCCTCCGTTCCTGCATACTCAGCCTCTTTTTCTAACTCCTCCACCGCCGCCGCTCCTCCTCCTCCTCCTCCGTCGCCGCCTTCATCGCCGTCTCGCGTCACTGGTAAACCCAACGGAGAAGAGAGGCCTCGTTTCTTCGATGCAAAGGCGAAGAACAAGTGCTGGGCGAATGCTGACATCGTCCCTGGTCGACATCCCGAGAGGTGGCGTAAAGACGCCGCCGGTAACGTCGTCTGCAAGCGATTCGGAAATTGCAACGGTTGTCTCTGTTTCGAGTACGATCACATTGTTCCTTACTCCAAAGGTATAAGTTTCTCTCAACCTCACTCCCTCACTGACATTTTGAATTTAAAGTTTGAAATTTATGGTAATTAACAATTTTAAATTCGTAGTCTTGATTGTTGGATTGTGTATATATAGGTGGAGAGTCGACGGCAGAAAATTGTCAGATCCTTCAAACTAGAGTGAACAGGTTAAAATCAGCTCAAGAAAATGTGGATGCAACCACACTCAAGGGATATTCATGTGGCCTGCAATTCACAGGTATGTTTACATATGATTCATGTGAATGCGATGATTGATGATTCATAGATTTGCTCTTCCCTTGTTTGGTTTTCTTTGTCAGTGTACATTGAATGTGATATGGGGAAAAGTATGTTGATACTTGATTATTATGTTAATATCATGTAGATTTTGAGATCATGAAGAGTATATTATATTAGTCTGTTCCACTAGATATCTTTAATTGCGCATTTGAACTCGTTATGTTTTCATATAAAGTGTTGTGTTGGATAGCATGTTAGTTTGAAGTTATGCAGATCTCATACATGTGAGAGCTGCTTTTTTTTGCTTTGGATCTTCTTTCTTTTTTCTCCGGTTGGTTTTATCATATCAAGAAATTGCGTTTGAGCTACTTGGAATCTTCTTTAAAAGCAAAAGAGATACACTGAATTGTTAGAGGTCTTGCTTGTTTACATTTTTTATATGAGTGAAGGCAAAGTGTAAATGCTCTTGGGAAATGGATGTTCTTTCGAAAAAGACTCGAAAGAGATTTTTGATTTGCTGGCGTCTTTTCTGGTCTTACACTTACAATGATCGTACACAAGTGGACTCTAGTATTTCTTGTGTCTTTATTCTAGGCATATATACTTTAACTTTCTTAAGATTACTTGGAATGGAAACAACAGACAAGGAGCTTGATGTCATCGAAATGGCGGTTTATGGAGACGTATTACGACCTGGAAAAGAATGTCGCTGCAAAACCGTTGCCGAGCTACTTGGTCAGTACAAGTCCAAAGATGGTAAAGCCGCGTGCGAGTTACCATCGTAAAATAAAAAAGGAAACAACCATGTCTTCGTAAAGCCTTAATTCAACTCGTATGCTTTACAGACTAGATTTTGGATCCATCTTTTACTCATTTCGGGAACCATTCGTTTGTGAGAGTAGTGATGATTCTACACAATCTCTCCTCGGTATATTGATGTAACTTTGAACTGGAAGTAATATTCGGTTTATAATACCTAACTTTGAGTCAGCGACTTCATTTGGAAAACCATTCGTTTGTGAGAGTTGTGGTGATTCTACACAATTTCTCCTTTGTATTTTATTTTTGAATTGGAACTAATATTCAGCTTATACTAATACCTAACTTCCAACAAATTGATTGTTCATATATCGACCACGTATTTCACTATTGTATAGTCGAGAAATAATAGTGACTGCTACAATAGATTTTATGGTTGGGTCATGGAGACATGAAATATCAAAAAACGGGAAAGGTGCGCAATTATGTGAGCTAGCTAGTATTAAAGAAAGATGTCTGCCGAAAAGTTAAAGTCAACACAATTTGCCTTTTACTTTTTTGGTTTTTTCTTACTCTCGTTATTTAAGTGTTTAGATAAGTAAATGTTTTCTTTCCATATTTTTGAATAGTGAAATATCGGCGAAAAACTCATAGTGGAATTCAAATTTTAACCAAAAAGCTTTCGTTTATTAATAACCTACACAACTTTCAAAATTTTGTTCTGGTGGTGGATTCGAATTTCGGCTTTGAGCAATGAATGCTGCTCTCACATACACGTATAAAATACATTTAATTCATCTTTGAAGTGTTTTAAATGCTTAGGCTGGTTGAAAATTTTGTTATATAAAAGTCACATGATCCAACAATAGTTCAACAATTTAACAACAAATAAATACTACTATTGATTACCGAAGCTCAAATCCCGAGTTATTTTACTTTTTAAAATGAGTACTCGTATTTAATTCTCAAACGCATTTTAAGATCACCGATGAGATTATTAGATAAGGAGGATTCTTAGTCGATCCATTTGTATTAGTTACAAAAAAATACTAGTACTACAAAATACAGAACTACTATACATTATACAACAACGCGTAATTATAAAGTAGACACATGACAAGTTCGATTTATTTGTGACCAAACTATACGTGTTAAAATATAGTAAAAAATGGCGCAACTAGTCAACAACGACCCACCACCGCTTTGGCCGTATTAGCTCAATCTCACACTGCCCACTAGTCAAATTAGTTCCATTGCATAATATAATAATAAATCGGTCATGCTCTGTTCCTAGAAATATCGAAGTTATACAATGTAAAATCAAATAAAGTGTAATAGACCAAAATAATGTTTAAAAAAGTCATGGAGTAAGTATATTAGTCACTTTCAATTAGAAACACTAGAAAGCAAAAAAAAAAAAAACATAAAGAAAAAGTGTTTTATATTAAAAAAATGGATAATAATATTATTTACGAAAACCTAAAAAGAGCTATAAGAAACACAAGAAAAAAGAAAAAGAACAAATACGTAAACAGAAAATAACAAAGAGTGATCGATCATCTCATCATCAGTCATCATCATTGTCGATCCAAAAATCTTCCCGTGGATGACGCCTCAATATTTTCTCTATTTAAATCTTTATAACATTTATTATTTGCTATAAAAAAAAATTAAATAAAAGGACCGTCGTCTTCCGCCATTCACGCAAATTTTTTTGAAAAGTGAAAAAAAGGCAGAGAAAAAACATTCTCTTTTTTTCACTCTGTATAGTAAGTAGTAAGTAGAGTATTTAAACAACAATGAAACTGCAATAGTTTCACTCACTACGTTTTGTTGAGATTCAATCGAACACCGTATCCGAGCATCGTGGGACGGTTCGTGTGGTAACCGGCGCCGGTAAAAAGAGAGATAGTTCGCTATACATGAGGTGACTTGCGGAGAGAAGCCAAAGTTCTTGGGATGGGTTGTGTCAGCTCGAAGCAGACCGTGTCTGTAACGCCAGCGATCGATCACTCGGGAGTGTTCAGGGACAATGCTTGTTCTGGCTCGGGTCGAATTGTGGTCGAGGAACCTTCTCCGGCGGTGGAGAAGAAGCTCGTCTCGTGGAGGAGCAAGAGCGGGAAGAAGAGTAGCAAGAAGAGCGGGAGTGAGTTAGGGAGCGAGTTGAGTGAGTCCTGTCGAGCGAGCTCGAATTGCAGGAGTGACTCGTTGAGTTTCCGACTCGGTAACCTTAGCAAGTACTTGGAAGCTGAGCAAGTTGCCGCTGGTTGGCCTGCGTGGCTGAGCAACGTCGCCGGCGAAGCTATTCACGGTTGGGTCCCGTTTCGATCCGACGCTTTCGAAAAGCTAGAAAAGGTTACTACTTTCATAGTCCCAAAATTACAATTCTCTCATTCTCTGTATACATGTCGTTGCGAGTCTTGCGACTGAATTTTTGCGATTCCGAGGAAATGATTTTATTTGTTTTTGTTTTTTTGGTGAAGATTGGACAAGGGACTTACAGTAGCGTGTTCCGTGCACGAGAGACTGAAACAGGGAGGATAGTGGCATTGAAGAAGGTTAGGTTCGACAATTTTGAGCCGGAGAGTGTTAGGTTCATGGCAAGAGAGATTTTGATACTCAGGAGACTCGATCATCCCAACATTATCAAACTTCAAGGTTTGGTTACTTCAAAGCTATCTTGCAACATACATCTCGTGTTCGAGTATATGGAGCATGATCTCACTGGTCTTCTTTCTAGCCCTGACATCAACTTCACAACTCCGCAGGTTAGTCTGACCTCACGTTCTTCTACTGAGAAATTTTTGTGGTACAAGGAATGACTCTTGCTTTGGTCTTGCAGATTAAGTGTTATATGAAACAATTGTTGTCTGGACTTGATCACTGTCACGCGCGAGGTGTGATGCACCGGGACATCAAGGGTTCGAATCTTTTGGTGAATAATGAAGGAATATTGAAGGTGGCTGATTTTGGGCTAGCAAACTTCTGCAATGCTTCTGGCAATAAGCAACCTCTTACAAGTCGAGTCGTGACTCTGTGGTACCGTCCCCCTGAACTTTTGCTTGGGGCAACGGAGTATGGAGCAGCTGTTGATCTGTGGAGTGTTGGCTGTGTTTTTGCTGAACTTCTTCTGGGGAAACCGGTTCTGCAAGGAAGAACTGAGGTAAAACCACAAGATGTCTCTTGTATATCTATGCAGCTTTAGACCTTTTTTTAATCCTGTATGGTTCTGTTTTTATTCGGGGAGAATATAACTGAAAGAGTGCTGGTTCTTGAAATGTATGCTACAGGTCGAACAGTTGCACAAGATATTCAAACTATGTGGATCTCCACCAGCAGATTACTGGAAAAAGTCCAAACTTCCTCATGCAATGCTTTTCAAACCACAGCAACATTATGATGGGTGTCTCCGAGAATCCTTGAAAGATTTATCCGAGGCTGACATCACTCTTATAGAAACTCTTCTTTCTGTAGAGCCCCACAAACGCGGGACTGCGTCTACTGCCCTTGTTTCCCAGGTAACCATTTTATCTTTCTACTAATATGACAGAATCAAGTTTGAAGAAAGACGTTGTTTTGTTGTTTTGTCACATCTTCTCAAAAGACATTACCTTCTTCTTTTTTCAGTATTTCACTTCAGAGCCTTTTGCTTGTGATCCCTCAAGCTTGCCTGTATACTCGCCTAGCAAGGAGATTGATGCAAAGCATCGAGAAGATGCAACAAGGTCAGAGTTTACTCTCATAGCCTATGGAATTACTTTGTTCATGTTATAAAATCTTCGCACCATCAGTGTCTTTGCTCTTAATTCTCAAGTGTCAGGCCGTGGAAGCATTCATTCATTATCCTCGTATGTTATGTTTGAATTCCAGGAAAAAAATCAGCGGGAATGGGAGACGTGGTACAGAATCAAGGAAGCCAACAAGAAAGCCCCCTGCTGTTGCTAAATTGGCACCAGCTATCTGCGTTCAGGACGCACGACGCCCTTCCCAGACTTTCCCAAAACGTAATGGTCATTCAGTTCATAATTCAATCGATAGCGATGCCAGTTTATATGGGAAGCTGCAAAAGCCATCAGAACATGAAAAAGAAGAAGCTTCTCATGTGAAGAACGCATCACAAGGAGATGTGCCTTTCTCAGGGCCTTTGCAAGTCTCTGTATCAAGTGGTTTTGCATGGGCAAAGCGACGAAAAGATGACATATGTGTTAGATCACATAATAGATCTCTTTCAAGAGGTTACATCCCTAACCTGTTGGGACCTTCTCCTGCTTTCAGTGAGATCTCTGACGTTGAGTCTAAGAGGAAAGAGAATGAAAAGGAAGAAAAACATGGGGCAAGGACAGATTCCCAAGACCGTGAGGCATACGAGATGTTGAAGCTTTCAATGCTGAAGAAATGGAGACAACTTGAACGTCCAGATTCTTTTGATGCTTCAGACGAGTATCATTCGCAGGAACTATCGTTGGAACTTTATCAGAGAGAAGAAAAGGCAGCAAAACTAGGTCACTTGGTACGTCAGTAGATAGTAGAAGCTAGCAATAGCATCCCGTTACTTTTTCCATAGTGTCCAAATTCTAGTTAATATAGTAGAGACCAAGTATACTTAGGTTTGCACGTATCTACCGAGAGATTAAGAACTCGTTTCACATTACTATGCCATCCTCAACTTATATATATATAATCCAAAGTTATGATTTCTGAAATTTCTGATCCCACTAGTTAACTTGAGCTATCTTGCTGAATGCCAATGAAAATTATCTACAGGTAATCAGTAAGCTATTGATTTCGAATCTTGATATTGATGTGTGACATTATTAAAATGAGTAGAAAGAGAACCGAATTGCTATTTGACTGATTGTAACTTTATTGTTTAAAGTTCTTTTGTCTCTTTCCGACGTTTTAAATTCACCCAAAAACTTGAGAGGAAAAAAGTGGAACATGCATGATTTGCTTTTCTTCTTTTCGACCATGTTGGAAAACATGCTCAATTGTGCTAATGAGCTAAAGACCTTGACAGGGTTACGAAGACAATGATGACAAAATCGAATTCTCAGGCCCCTTGTTGTCTCAATCTTATGGAGTTGATGAGCGTTTGGAACGCCAAGAACGCCAGATTCGCCAGTTAGTTCGAAAATCTTGGTTCCAGAAAGGTAAATCATGATGGATGCCACAAAGTAACAAGAAAATGTACATGATGCTGTTTGATCTACTGTGCCATAGCACGAAAAAATCGCCTAGATATTGTGGTTTCGGTCCACCCATTTGTGCTTTTTGACTTTATACTACGAAGTTAATTATCTTTAAACATGATGAGCAACAACAAATGTATGGATTTTTGAATTGCAGGTAAAAAACAAGGGAAATGACTGTATAAATCTGTCTATGTCATGTAACGCTTCCCAAGTGGATCCAGAAGAGTTCTCCAAGAACTCAAAAGACAATTGCATTTTGATGGTCTGAGAAACACGACGATTACAAGAGCTTCAGAAACTGTGATGATCAAGCAAAATGGAGAAAGCCAGATCCATTTTTTTGTTATTGTTATATATAACTTAATCTTCTTTAAGAAGTTCAAAATTTTGAGTATATAATAACCACAGCAGAATTTATGATTTCCAAGCATAATGTATAGAGTTGGCGCAGTGTCATAGCATATGTCTATACATTTACACAAACAATTAAATATATAGAAAATCCAGTTATATAATAGAACTGGATATTTGTTACAGGATTTAGTATTTCCTGATTTATTTCAAAATTGGGACCCTCTCGATTCATGATGGTGCTGTTTGGTGGTTATAGTACCTTAATGATGTCTCGTGACGATGGTGTATGTGAGGCCATGTTTGATTATGATTGTCTGTCATCAGGATGTGACATTGTATCTATCTATTGGGATCTGTGCAACAAAACAGTCTGCTGTAAGATTAATGTAGTTAGTCACCAGCTCCCCTAACCTTTAAGATTTGACAAGACAGTACGGAATTAACAAAATGTATCCACAGAGGTATATTATAATTATACTTTCAAGATCCTTCAATTTTTTTTCTGCAGTTGCATCACGAACAATATGGTAATTTGGTTACAATACACTCGCAAACAAAATCTACAGCAATGAATCGACCAAGGATGATAATGATCCTACAAGGATCTCTTATCTTATGTATTCCTTTAACAAATCATGTTTTTGTCAAGTTTCTTATGAACAGATCCCAAAGTTTTATCTATTGCTTGTAATCGGGTATATGGTGCCGGTTCATTGCATTCTGCATCCTCGTTCTACTGACCGAAGATATATCAACCCGCGCCTTATTCTCTGCGACAAAAAAAGTTTATACAATCAAAAGACATGAACTGATAAGATCTCATATTGAGCAATCTAGACTAATCGATATTCAAGTACCTCTCCAGTATCTTGAAGCCGAAGTAGTTCCAATCTTTCTGAAGGTCTCCTATCTGTCAATGTAGCAAGCTGACGCCCAAAATAAAGCCATTTAGCAACAATCTAACACAAGTATATATGGCCAAAGTTGTGTCCATCTTTGGAAAGCGTTTTGCAAATTGAACAACATTTACCCAGAAACTGAAGCGCTCGGGATCTTGAGGTGTAGGTATCATAGATTCCACAATTAGAAGTGTTTCTAATCTTCTTCTGTCTGCGGGGGCCAAAAAAAAAAAGAAAAGGCAAAGACTTAGATCATGTCGGAAATACTAAGAGTATACAAGTGGCACAACTATCAATCAATAAAAGTCATAAAACAGAAGCTAGTAATTTATAAGAGTATAAGATAGGGATCCATTTGCAACGCAAATATTCAATACTATGGTCATAAAGAAAATAGAAAACGACAATATCGTTGAGTAAGAGAGAGGTTTTTAGACGGTTCAAGAACTTGAAGAGGAAGAATGGATTGTGTTTCTAATGAGTTGAGCACAACCGGGAAAAGATATAGATAACCCAATTGGACACAAATCGCACTTGAGTTAGTGATTATTTAGGGTTTTTTTTTTAATCTCATGACTAGTTCACTTTCTACTCTCAGCTTAATGAATAGTTTGCTTACCTCCTTGTCTAGCTGCTTCCTTTGCTCTGTCTAGCCATGACCGAGCAAATGCTGCTGCACTAGTCGTCAGTTCCCGCAGCTGTAAGAAGTCACAAACAAAAGTGAGGAAAAAGAGAAGGGAAATAAACTTATTGTAGCAAAGGCAGAGAAGTATTGAAATGGCATAGCACAAGAGATATAATAATGTTGAAAGATTCGGTAATCATACATCGGCTTTCTCTTGGTCGCTTTGTGGTGGTATATCTGTCACCCATTCAACCTCTGCAACTCGATACCTGAAAAACAAAACGGATATTACGAAGCTAAGCATTTGTGTTTGAATATTACTAAAATGATTATGATACATGTATGAAACAAAGTTCTACAACCATGTTTGCATGAGGATCCAATATTTGATCTTCACACATGTTGTAAAATAATGGATATATGCGATGTAGGAACATGTATATACCACATTCTAACACGTATACAGAGACTATGTTTTGAATATAAAAAAACAAACGGGAACAATAAGATCTGGACACGACCAGGAAACTACGACAAAGCTTACCCATCTTGATCCCAGGCTTTTACAATGCGACACCTTCTATGGCTTTCCAGCTGAAAAAAGCAGATACTAAGTTGATCATTTGACAACTTACACATGTAATAAAGCCACAAGATAGGTAATAATATTCACCTCGAGGACAAAACGTCCATCCGGAAGTGGATCACACCTGTGTAATTCCAAAACATTAGCAGACTCTGTGTGAGTAATCCCAAGATAAATTCATCGAGGACAATATGAATTATCAGAAAGAAAGAGAAGCAACAGACTCTGTGATTTCGACTTCGCAAGCAACATCCACTGGTGACCCTGTCGCAGAATCAAGAGCTACCTATGAACATCGGAATGGACAAACCTTACTAGTCAGAAACTTTTTATGAATGTATAGTGAGGACGAAGCAACAAGAAAAAGGACACAACACCCACCATTCCCATCCGATGATTTCCCTCCATTATTCTTCTCACCTGTTTTAGTCAACACATGTTAATCAAAGTACACGAAAAAGGAGACCAGGAGAGTATCAGAAAGAAGTTTTCTGAATACAAACAGCAATATTGTTGTAAGCTAGACCGTAGAAGTTTCAATCTATTAGCGCTTATGTAGAGACCCCTTTATATTATCTACATTTGACTTACCTGGGTTATTTTTTTCCACTAATGAGTATTCATCTGTGTTTATGAAGACTTTACAGCAACTTTTACATTCTAAGATCATTTAAGAGTTTGTGAAAGCGAGCCGAAAACGAAGTTTTACACTAAATGAGCGTCCAATCGACGCAAAGAATTCTAAAATGTACAGAACCGTAAAAGAAAATGAAGAACTCACCATTAGTCGATATCTTGGTTCAAAGATATGAAGAGACAACTTTTGACAGGGGATGATCACATCCATGACAAAAAGAGGCATACTTTCATTGCCTAAGTGGACCAGAGTGTCTTGCTCTGATTTCCTTTCAGCATACTCCTCTGGGAAGTTTTTTTGTATGATGTTATTCAATGTCACACTGCCAACACATAATTGCTTCAGTTTACGAATTTTATGGCATAACCATCCATCCAGTACACTAAAACATTATAAGAAAAATAGAGAGGAGTGCAAATCTTTTACCTGACAGCGCATGTTCTTGGAGTCATAAAAATGACAGTTCGACAGAGTGGACATTTGTTGCCTATATTCCATAGCATTAATAAGCAACACAATAGTAAAAGAAGAAAATGTTCAGGAGTATAACAACAAACAACCATATAAACCTACCACGATCCATCGACTGGAAGAGGCATGATCGGCAGAATGTATGCCCACATGGAGTTGTAGCAGGTTCATACAGCAATTTCAGGCAAACAGTGCAATCAAAGTCATCAGACCGCTCAGCCTTTCCATGGGTCTTTCTCATCGAAGTAGGCATAACCTTCTCCAATTCCTGAAGATTGGATCGGAGAGGATCGCTTCATGCGATCAGAAAGAAACCCCAAACTTTAAAAACTACACATTCTATTAGGCATCAAGACAGAATCAGAAATGGTACACATAGACTACCGTACCTAAAGGGATCAATCTGTAGACCTGAGAGGATAGTGTCACGTGCTATCTCATATCTTTCTAGCTGCAAAATGAAAACAGATTTGACACATGTGAAATGAAGCAGACTGAGAAACTCTTGATAGTACCTTGAATTAAAGACAGGCGAGAAAGATTTGTTGACTAAAACAAAATGAATAGAAAGACAGAAGAATAACTCGGCGCTTACCAACATGAGGGCACAAGCCTTTGTGGTATATGACTTCACTGAACTGCTCTGTAGATTCATTAGCTTATCAGCATCCTTAAGAGCAAGCTATAGGAAAATATCAGGTTTTCAAGGGTGAGTCAGAGTCGATGAATATTGCAACTGCTAGTAACAGATAAAGTAAGTAGAGTACATACTTCCCCAAGCATTGACATATCAAAACCGTTCAGAGGTGTATATTCAGAAATTGATGCAGATCTCTGCTTCAGATATTGGCCAAATCTATTAAAACAAAAAAAACAAAAGATTGAGAGATGGAGAGACATAAGAATGTATCAGTACCGGTAATATCTCTGAACCGAGTAGAAGGGGAAAAAATATTAGTTACGCAATCCAATGAAAGATTTTATAAACAAACATGAAAATTCTATTGGACGTCAACAAAAGATGGCGAACGTTAAATGAAACCTTACCTTATATAAGCAGCACTTCTATTGCATAGAACAATAGGGTCAAGAGGCTTAACAGAATAGGCTTTTGAATAGTTGCTAATCGCCTGGAAACAAAAAGATATGTCATTGGCAAGAAGAACATATTTGAGAGTCTCATTTCGGTTTCAGCATCAAAGCTTTAAACTTGCAGGACTTTGCAGAATATTCTATTGGAAAACAAATTGATAAGCAGTTGTTCACAAGCTCAAAACCATAAATAAAATAAAAAAAGTTTCATAAGACAAGTGCTACGATCATTATAATGTTGGATCGCTATCCAGTTGAAAACCAAATCAGTTTGCTGTTAACTGATCTAACATACACTCTTTCGTATCAGGCAATCCCTAATAAAGCAGCAAGACCAATGAAAAACTCAAAAAGAGATGCAATTTCACCTCTTCAAAGCGAGATTCTTTGAATGCTTGGTTTCCCTTCTCTACAAGCTGAAAAACTTGATTGTGTATGTCCAAAGGCAATGAATTGTCAGCTTCACTGACCTGGACAATCAAGAACAAAACTTTCAGATTAATCACCCAAAACAGAACATGCATTGTTGGCAAATAGCTAATCGCATTCCGAAGATATAAAGAAGGAAAGCAACCAAGTAACCATAATCACTCACCAGACCATAGTTTTCGACATCATCCAAACCGAACAAAGTGAATGCCGGAAGTGATTCTTCGTTCGACATCGAGAGCGAGATCAATCAACGCAAGGAATTACAGAGAAGAACGAAACTGAAGAAAAATTGGAAATTTGGGGGAAGAGAGAAGAGAAGTAAGGAAATTGAAGGGAAGGAGCAGCAGAGAGAGAGAGTATCGTGTACTCTTGTGCGTCCTTCGTTTGAGACCACGGACTAGAATCCTCCTACGTGTTTATTCTCTCTCCATGCCTCTTCTTCACCTTTTCTTTTCTTCAATCTCTCTTCTCTCGTTAAAAAGGTGAATCCTTTTCTTTGTCTAATTGTCTATCTTCTTCTTCTTCCTGGTTATTGGGTCGGGGAAAAATACAATTTTGAGGGTATCAGACTTCTCCGATTTGCCCAATTATTTGCAATCAATCATTTATTAAATATTGTTACTATTTTTTTTTATTAGTGAAAAATCGAGTCGAACCAGTTACTTGCTAAATCCCGCCTTTTATAGTCAAAACAAACTCTTGGTAAAAAACAAAAAATCCGAGCAAATAAACATTGTTTTTTTTTTTTGTCCAGAAAGCTATATATAATTATAGAAAAATATAACCAAGAAAATTGAATTTTTTTATTTCATCAAATATATATATATATTAGTTCAATATAATTGGTGTATATTACTTCGTGTCTTAATGTATTTTATTTTTTTTTAAACAATGCAAACTCAAGCGGAGAAAGTTTTTTATTGGTTAATTTATTATCGTCTGCTAAACCAAAACAAGAGACTATTAACCTACGAATAGTATCAGTATACATGATTATCGATATCAAATCTCGCACACGAAAGATAAAATGACGAACTTTGTCTGCCACCTATTTAACCTTTGGAATACAAATCCTGCCATAGCAAAACTTGATAGTAAGGAACTAAGCATATTCGTGTTTGGATATGAGTATGACTGACATGATGAAAAATCAAAAATGCATGTATGCAACAAAGTTTAACTAGTGTGTTTGCAAGAGGTCGACCCAATATTTTGACCCTCACACATGTTGAAAAACTAACGTAAAATTGCAGTGTAGAACAGAACCATGAATGTATCATACTCTTTACACACGAATACAAAGACTCTGTCGAGACAAAGAAAAACAAGAACAATAAGATGTGGAAGCGCGCGACCAGAACACTACGACAAAGCTTACCCATCCTGATCCTAAGCTTTTATAACGCATTATAAACCGCAGACTACTTTATCGACAGTTAAGTCATAAAGAACCTCAAATATCACACAGGACAGAGGAAAACATACTCCAAGGACTTTATTGCCTCGAGGAATGAACCAAAAACATATGCTTTCATAGTGTGACTGTGTCACAGCACAGGGGATTGATTAAATAGATCCAAGTGATGAGTATTTAGAGTGGAAGTAATTAATGAAAATGATATTCACCTCCAGGCTACACATGCATATATAGCAAAACATTGTGTCAGTTATCCCAAGTTAAAATCATCAAGCGAAGTTTGAAGGACAGCAAATATCACCAGAAGCAAACAAACAACAAATTATGTCAGTTTAACTTCGCAGGCAACATCCACTGGAGAGCCTGTCGCACAAACAAATAAGAAATCGGTGAACAGTCTACTGTGTGCATAGATGTAAGCGCTATTATTGTCTACCAAATAGACAAGAATGGAGGGTTAGTGGATACGAAGACAAAAAATGATGAAGGTAGCATCATGAAGAAGAGGAAGATTGAAGAACGATGAAGCATGGAAACTTAATCCAGATTATTTTAGGCTCTGGATTTTGTTTGTTAGAGATGTTTACAAGTGAAACACATGAACATCCTCGTTGATAATTGATATCATTTCAAAAGAATTTAATAGAGAGTTCAATGAAAATGTAAAAATTCAAATCCTAGTTTTAAAGGTATCGTTTATTTGGCTAGAATTCATTTAAATGTCATTAAAATCATCTATCATTTTGAAACTGATTTGAATTTTTTTTCAAGTACCAAGGACCAAGTAGGGTTTTTCTTTTTCCTACTGTCTTGTCTTTTCAAAGCAAAGCACGCGTGGGAAAAATGGTGAATGGACGACTAGGAAGACGTGTCAGGCAGATCCTTCGTCTTAAAACATATCTTCTTACACTTTGATTCAGTGGAGTTTAAGGATATTAGTTTCTCGCGGAACCTTTTAAGCTGCTCTGAGATCATACGATGCTAAATCGTTACTCTTTTCTCTTAGATCAAATTTTGTAGACTCTATGTGCGAGGGACTACACTGGGATAGAAGATATGAGCATTACCTCATTTTTCCTATTTAATTTCGCATGGTAAAACGTAATTTGGCTTGAGCTACAAGTCAAATACTGTCACATTGAAGTTTATTTAGGGCTTGGAATGATTTGTGTATCCGAATCTGATAGCTTTTAAGCAATCAATTGTCACATTTTTCTCGGAGGAGTCATTCTAATCGGATTATATGTTACCCGAAACAGAAACAAAGTCTCTTAAGAAATTTGATCTGGTAATCTATGTGATTGAAATAGTGAAATTGCAATAATATGTCTTTGATTAGATTTTTATTTGTTTCGTGGATGCCATTGTCTTGAATTGCCATAGATGGTCGAAGTCGAACCAGTATCCAAACACATATCCAGATCGAAGTCAACACTCAAGAGGAAGTCTCATGGTACAAAGGGGAAGAAGATGGGTTACATCTACTAGATTAAGACAAAGAAGAATGGAAGCCATTACCGATGCATTTTGGGGAAAAGCACTTCGAATAAGTCCATGGTAATATACTCCATTCTCAAACACACATCCTTTTCTTCTGCTAGAATGAAATACTTTTCCTTAAGACTTTTGTTTCATAATTGCTTATGCTTTTTATTTATCAGTATTATTTTTTATTGCGGGGAAATCGGGTTAGAGTCTTTATGTATCCGAGTAAAAAAAATGAATCTTTTGATACTCTATTTAATTCAAAGCTGTGAGCATGTTTCTATAGAATCGTTAACTGATGGTTACTGTTATAACTTTGAAACAGAAAAATCCAATTGGTACGAAGGGAATGGGTGATCCACCGCTCGATGTAGTTATCATCCAACGGCAATATAGAAATTGGGTAGTTGTCATCATAAATTTTAGTTGCAATATATACATCAATAAAAAAACATTAATTACTTTTCTTTTCCGTAGATGAAATTTTTTTGTTTGTAGCTATTGAACTAATAAATAATGCGAGGCTACTTTAAACAGGGAAAATAAAGGTATCCATTTTATAGCTGAGTCGTATTTCTTTTCCCATTTTCCCAGTGATATGTATATATATACTGTACTTGGGACTTGGGAGTAGAGAGAGAGAGAGTGTGTGAGTGTAATACTAACAAATAAGACATCATTGTTCTGCAGGATCTAAGCAAAAAGCCTCTCTTTTTTCACTGTCTTCAATGCAGTGCCTCTCTTTCTCTCTCTATAGTCACAGCTCTTGTTAGCTTCAAAACCTTCTCCAATCTTTTCTATTCTCTCTCTCTCTCTCTATCCCAGAGCAACAAGCTGCATCCAACTCCTGTGCTTAGCTCTGGTGCGACGCCATGGCAGTTGCTGTTCTTGCTGTGATTTTGTTGGCTATGGTTGGTCACTCAAGTAAGACAATCTCCTCTGTTCAAATCCTGCAAAGTTGAAATAAAATAACACTGCTCTATCTCTCACATCACATGGATCCTCTCCTTCTGCTGGGAGAAAGATAATTTGTTTTCTTTTACCTTTAATTTCTCAAATGCTCCCTTTAACCAACTCTGTTTTAGTACAGAACCAAGGTCTCAAATTTCTTAGCTTTTCATAGTTTGAATGAAATTTTCTAAAAAGAAGAAACCTGTCTTGCTTTGCTCATACCTTTTCCATGAAAAGGTGTTGCCTTTTTTATGTGGAGTACCACAACCTTGTTCCCTCTTGAATTACACATTTAGGTTTCATTTCATTTCACACATAGTCGGTGAATGAGAGTTGAAAAATTATGTGAATTAACCTTGTTCCCTCTTGAATTACGCATTTAGGTGACATTTCACACTTAGTCGGTGAATGAGAGTTGAAGAAATATGCGTTGTCATGAAAGTGTGTGTGTGTGCGTGTAGGTGGGACATGGTGTGTATGCAGAGAAGGATTAAGCGAAGCAATGCTGCAGAAGACATTGGACTACGCATGTGGCGCAGGAGCTGATTGTGGACCCATTCACCAGAAAGGACCTTGCTTCAACCCTAACACCGTCAAGTCTCACTGCTCCTACGCCGTCAACAGCTTCTTCCAGAAGAAAGGTCAGTCTCAGGGAACTTGTGACTTCGCCGGCACAGCCACCGTCTCAGCCTCTGATCCCAGTGAGTCTCTCTCCTACTAACCTCTGCTTTGATTCATTAAATTAAAGTCCAAAACAATGTATTGAGAGTTGAGACCATCTTTCAAAGTAGTGAAGTAGAGTATTTTAATTCTGAGTTAAAAATGGAACCCAACTTGAAAAGGAGATCAGAGAGGGTAGTATATATCAAATCTAAACTTCACATGTTTCTATGTGAATGATGTTGGGATATAAACTATGTATTATCTTAATATATATGTTATCTTTTAACACGTCAAGATTCTCTACACAGATTTTATAAGATATATTTTATTTAGTAACTGTTGTTGTCTCTTGTACCGTTGTGGTCTTATGATATAGGCTACACTTCTTGTCCTTTCCCTGCAAGTGCCAGGTAACACACACCTCTCGTTCTTCACCATCTATTTCTTAGTGTTTCGAAACAAGAGTTGGCTTTGATCTGAAAGGATCTTGGCTCAATTAGACTTTTTCTTTTTCTCTTTATAATTTAATTTGAGATTGTGTTTTGTTTTGATGCTCTGTGTCCATTTGATGTGCAGTGGTAGTGGGACCACGACACCAGTGACGACAACACCTTCGACAAGAGTCCCTACGACAACTAATACAAGACCCTACACAATCACACCATCAACAGGAGGAGGTTTGGGGATACCGTCTGGAACCGGCGGTTTCAACCCAGATTACACTGATCCATCCTCTGGATTCAGACTCCATAACCCAACAGGAGGCACTGGACTCTTAGCCTTGTTCTTCACCTTCTACTTGTTGACCTAGTAAACAAGAAAACAACAACTAAGTTGGAATCGTAGATCATGTGAGTGTGTGTGGGTCGCTCTCTCACTAGTCACTACTGTAATGATGGAATCTTTTAAGGAGAGAGACATTTAGGTGGACTTGTTTTGTTCAATCTTTGTCTGGTTTTCGGTTTTCCTAGCTGTTATCCACTTTGGCTCTGAACACAAACAAAAAAATTGTACATGTTTGATTTTAAGTAAGGAGAAGGCAATATTTAACGTTTTCTTTCAGAAACTAGATACTTTGCTTGGCAAAAGCAAACCTTACGTAGTTTTTATTTGGTGACGCATCACCATTTCTCTGTTGCAGAGAGAGAGACAGAGATCTGACTGTCTCGAAAACTTTCTCGATTTGGGTTTTACGAACATTTTTCTTTCTTTTTTGAACGACGAGTCTCGGTTTCACCGCCGAGTGACCGGCGACGATGTAAAGAGTAGTAATAAAAACGATTTTTATAAAACAGAGAGGATAAAAGTGTCATTTAACGGTTTAATCTTTATACTAATAAAGGGCAAAGCTGTCATTTTGTTGGTTAATACTTCCACCAACCCAACAACACTCTTCTCAGTGACTTTTTTTTAAGATTAATCGAATCTACGACCAGAAGCCGAAGACGACCGCCGGCGATTTTCCCGATTTGGTAACTTTTCTCGTCTCTTCTCTTCTTCATCTTTCTCGCGGTGCGAATCTCTGATCCAAGCCTTACATCGTAAATCCAATCGCTAATCTCTACTTGATTAAGGATTAGATAGATCACGTGGAATCCATATTGTCACCTTTGTCAATAAAATCTACACAACATTGTATCCAAACACGTTTTCATTTACATTTTTAGCTCTTCAACGTCTCAATTTGCTGATGAAATCTTTATGAGTTTGGTGTATATGAGTTTGAGGGTGATGTTCTATTAGATTTCCACCTGCTCTTTTCGCGCTAAATTCGATCAAATTTGTAAAGTTAGTTTGTTTTTTTCTTTCATTTCCAAGATTAAACAAAAAGGCTTTCTTTTGTTTCTGCTCTTAATACAATTAACTGTTGTTATGTTTGTGGTTTGCAGCTCCAAGTTTAATGGAAGCGTTAATTACTTCAAGGGTTGTACCAGTTCAGGTTCCCTGTATAAAGCTCTCTTCACTTTCTGCTAATTCGCATTGCCTTGAGTTAAGGAGATATCCTTGTAGAAGAGGGCGTGTCTCGATCATGAACCATCCCAATTTGCTCCGCCCAGTGACTGCTTCTGTGCAGCCACATGAGTTGTCGGCTTTGGGCCACGAAGGCAACGTTGTTCCTTCTAAAGGTTACTACTTCGAAGAATCTCATGTATTCGGGTTTAGGGAGTAACGTCTAATACATGGTTCTGCAATTTTGTTAACCTGAGCTGCCTTGTACTAGGAGATATGATGAAAGAGTATTGTGAATTAAATTAGAAACTGTTAATAGCTTTTTAATGGTTTATAGTTTTCGCTTCTTTTTTTTTTTATATCTGAATTTGTATTTTTGGTTGTTTGTTTTCTGAATCGCTAGAAATCCTCGATCTTTGGAGAAATGTTGAAGCCGTATGCTTCGATGTCGATAGCACGGTTTGTGTGGATGAAGGTATTGATGAACTTGCAGAGTTTTGTGGAGCTGGAAAGGCTGTTGCTGAATGGACTGCCAGGTTTGTTATCCATCTCTACGCAAATTTATAGACTAGAGCTCTCTAATGCTTTTTTCTTAGGCTTTTTGAGCTATCAATACTGTGTATATTGCTTTCTTAGAGCAATGGGTGGATCTGTTCCATTTGAAGAAGCTCTAGCCGCAAGGCTTTCTTTGTTCAAGCCTTCTCTTTCCAAAGTTGAGGAATATCTCGAAAAGCAACCCCCAAGGTACTTGAAATGGACTTGACCAAATATAGGTTAACATCTAGCTTGCTTGATTGTCTGCACAAAATATTTGGATCAGGCCATGTTCAGAATACTTTCTGAAATGTGTTATTATAGTGTGTTTCTTTGGTTTGTGTAGACTATCCCCTGGCATCGAAGAATTGGTCAAGAAGCTCAGAGCCAATAAAATTGATGTCTATTTGATATCAGGAGGTTTTCGGCAGATGATCAATGTACTCTTTCTCTCACTCCATTTCACTTGTTTATTCTGATTTTTACTATGGCCTATTGCATCAATTCTTGTGTAGACTACTACAATCATGGTGATAACGTTTTGAGGGAATTTCCGTTCACTGTAGCCTGTAGCATCGATTCTTGGCATCCCTCGAGAGAATATCTTTGCCAACAATCTTCTGTTTGGAAGTTCCAGCGAGTTTGTAGGCTTTGATGAGAACGAACCTACATCAAGAAGTGGAGGCAAAGCCAAGGCAGTGCAACAAATACGAAAGGTTCATCCAACTCTTCTTACTTTGCATGCTCCATATCTCTCACTTATGTACTAATCAGACTTGGTTCTTTTCAGGGTCGTCTATACAAGACTATGGCTATGATTGGAGATGGTGCTACTGATCTCGAAGTAAGCTTTTTTATTAATTGAGAATTTACAGATAACAAAGAGATCTCGAATGAGCAACTAACTAAACTAATTCACTTGCAGGCACGTAAACCTGGTGGCGCAGATTTGTTCGTATGCTACGCCGGAGTTCAGCTTCGTGAAGCCGTTGCAGCACAAGCAGACTGGCTCATCTTCAAGTTTGACCCTCTTATAAACTCGTTGGAGTAAAAGCCTCTCTATAGTGATCAGTCTCATTGAGCTAAACTCATTATTCATATCTCAAAATTTGTACTTCTTTTCCTTTGAATCTATGAAATTCCATTGAATCTATGAAATTCCATTGAATCAACAAATGTTTTTGCCAACTTTAGCCGCTTGATCTGTTTGTTCAAGCTTCAATGAACGTTATAACAAAATTATTGGTCTTGTGAAGAGAAAATCAAACAGCAGACTAATCAATCTCGGTGGTGACACTCTTGGATGCCGAATTAACGAACAAAGTTATAGCCACCACGACCAAATCCACCACGGCCAAATCCACCACGGCCACCACCACCACGACCACCACCGTAACCTCCCCTTCTTGCAAAACCACCTCCACCGCCTCCGGAATCAGCTGGGTTCACTCCAATTATTCGTCCATCAAGTTCCTGTGTAAGCAGGAAACTCCATAAATGGTGGATTGACAAAACCAAGCGAAGAAAGGAAGAGAGAACAATTCCATTAATGTCTGAAGCACCAAGGCAGTACCAAAGCATTAATAATTGTCAACGGAAAATGAGATAAGCAAAGAAATAAAACACATGGTTTCACTTCACATTTGGATTCTCTGCTAAGAAAATTTGTTATCGACAAAGGGGATATCCATGACTAGCAGCAATACAAGCTAGATAAAAAGACATAGACAAGTGTACTAGAAACTTGTGTCGCTTAAGGGTAATGAAAGAAAAACATGATATTTAGTAAACAAAGAAGGTGGAAAATTTTGGTATTACCTGAGCATTCATATGTTGCATTGCCTTAGTAGCAGCATCAATCGAATCATATGTTACGAAACCAAATCCCTTGGATACACCAGTTTCACGGTCCGAAACCACTACCACTGTGATGAACAGAAGTATATTATTAGTGAGAGAAAATGAGGAAGGCAAAGCAATGGAAAAATGATTAAGCTGGGAAATGATAGCCACCGTCAACGATTTTTCCAAATTTGCCAAAAACATCTTTCAAGACATCTACATCAGTAGCTGCTGAGAGACCTGAGAAGAGGCAGCATGTAACAGGAAGAGATTGTTAAGATAATCAAACAGAAAACAGAGAAAACTCGGCAGAAATATATAATTGTTATTAGAAAAGTTTTCGAGCATAACCTCCAACAAAGAGTTTGGATGGCGTCAAGGAAAGATTGCCCTGTAACATAGCGTTCGCGGCCTGCAACGATCTAGGCTGCCTGAATATGTTTCCAGCTTTACTAAACATACCCATGTAATGCATCTTGTTCAATCTGTCAGCAAACTTTCAAGACAGACCAAAACTCAATAGAGAACAAAACCCCAAAATGTATATAGATTGGTGATCACAAAGTTTGGAAAACTCATGAAATAGATCTGTGTTCCTGACAATTTTGATTTCCGGCTAGAATCACAAGGCAGTATCAAGTCAAAGCTTACAAACATTTAACTCACTAATCCCGTTCCTGATGAATCCATATTATAGCACAGAAAACACATGTCGGATCCAAATTAAACCCCTAGAGTTGGGAACAGATGCATAAACAAGGAATTTGAGGGAAAGAAAGTAGAAAGCGCGAATGTTCACTTTCGGAAAACATAGAGAAACTCAAACCTAAAAGCAAATGAATTTACACACCTTTTGGGTTTCTACGCTGATAATTTCGAGAAGCGTATTTCAATTGTCGCTCGCTGGAAATGAAAAACCCTGGCTAATGTGTAAAGAGTCCGATTCGGGAACGGGACGATCTGATCCGTTGGTTAATGTCCGAATTGATCTTGACCGTTGATTCATCTGATCGGCGACGAAGCTGTAAATAGCTTCATCTTATTCTTCTTTTTTTTTTTTTGTTTTTTTTTTTCCCCAAAAGTTTTTTCTTTTTCTTGTTAAACCCTTAAATTTGTCCTCTCATCACTCTCTTCTTTTCTAATTAAGCAATTCCTAAAAATCTTTACCATTTTTCAAACCAGTTGAAATTCATGGGAAGGCAGCCATTTGATGAAGTCACTCGCAGCGTTTCATGTTGTGGTTATATCGACGCACGTAGAAATGTAGGATACAGAGAAGAAACAGAGGCTGTTGATGCCGAAAAAGCTGGTTTGTAATCAAGATGCGAGAGAGACGAAACACGCGTGCACTTGATTGGAGACTAAGCCAATACCAACAGTTTTTATATAGTTAGTTCACCTCATCGTGCTTTTTTATAGAGCTCACTACTGAATTCTCTAGATCTTTGCTACTGAAGACCCCTCTGTTTAACCTTGAGCTTGAGAAGAATTGTTAGCTTGTGACTGAAGTTGGGCGGTTTTGACATCATGAGATACTTGTATTCGGACAAAATTTGGAAAAATGTCATGAAAAGAAACCGAACTTGGTCAAAACAGATGTGTCAATTTATCAGCAGAAAGAGACTCCTAAGTTGGTTGTTCAAGGAACATTCTTTATTAAAATATATTGTATTATTCTGAGTTAGTTGTGCACAAAACTTGGTCTAATTAGATGATGCTGATGAGTACGCCACACGTATATTCTAATGCTTTTCCGAAATACATTTCTTTCTGCAACTTGTTTTTTTTTTTTTTTTTTTTTTTTTTTNTTTATAAACATGGAGGTTCTCCAACATATTGAATTCACAATCTTTTGTCTCCAAAATTTCTGTTTTCTAATTTGGTTATCGGATCATTTCAATGGAGAGGAAGCTGTTCCTCGTTCAAATTCTGATATGGTTGATTATAGTGATGGGGCAGATACATCGACACAAGAGCTGTGTTGAGAAGGAAAGGAAGGGTTTGTTGGATCTCAAGACATACCTGCTCTCAGGGGACAAGGATGACTACATTTTTGATACTTGGAGTAATGACACAATGAGTGATTGTTGCAGGTGGCAGAGAGTTAAGTGTAATCATACAACTAGACGGGTGATTGGGCTTGCTCTCCATGAACTTTATTTCATCGATTCTACTCTTCTAAATCTTTCCTTGCTGTATCCCTTTGAAGAGCTTCAAAGTCTGAACTTCTCTGGGAGCCGATTCAGAGGATTCAATGCCTCGTTCGTGGAAGGTATACCAGACTTTTCCCAGATCAAACCGTCTCAAGTTCAGTGATGCATACTCTTGTTGACAAGATTTTATTTGTGCAGGTTATCGAAGTCTAACTAGATTAAGAAACCTAGAGATACTGGTTCTCTCTTTAAATGAATTTGATAACAGTATCTTACCCTTCCTCAGCTCCGCAACATCACTTACAACTTTGTTTCTTCGGGGTAACTACATGGATGGTCCCTTTCCTGCTAAAGGTTTGCTTTTGAATTTCTTACGAGGTGTAAATTTTTATCCAGCAGACCATGTGTTTTCAGTTTCAGTTCTTTCTTACCATTCTTTTGGGATCCTTTCCAGAACTTAAATATCTGACGAACTTGGAACTGCTGGACCTTAGTAGAAACAGATTTGACAACTCCACACCTGTACAAGGTAGTCTCTATATTACTTGTCACTGACAGCATCCTGGTCACGTGTAAATATCTTCCTTTGTGTGGCTTTGTCTTGTGGCAGGATTAGCTGACCTGAAAAAGTTGAAAGCTCTGGATCTAAGTCGTAACGAATTTACAGGCTGGGAGCAGTTGCAAGGCAAGTTTAGTCAAGCCTTTAAACGTTCAATTAAGAATGGTGCTGGTGAATTCTAATGTTCATATATGAATTTCACAATCTAGGGATTTGCGAGTTGAAGAATCTGCAAGAGATCGACCTCAGCCGAAACAAACTCAAAGGTGAGTTTCCATTATGCTTAACCAGCTTGACTGGGCTTCGGGTTCTTGATCTCTCATCAAACCAAATGACTGGGAAGGTGCCTTCTGGTATTGGTAGCATTGAATCCCTTGAGTACTTATCGCTGTTTGATAACGACTTCCATGGTTTCTTCTCGTTGGGTTCGCTTGCCAACCTCTCAAAGCTTAAGGTACTCAAGCTATATTCAGTATCCAACTCACTCCAAGTAGAGTCAGAAAGTTCTCGAAGGCTAGAATTTCAGTTGAACGTTATCGCACTAAGGTCTTGCAACTTGGCAAAGCTTCCTCATTTTCTCCTACACCAGAAGGAGTTACGTCTGGTTGATCTTTCTGACAACAGACTTCCTGGAATATTCCCTTCTTGGCTAATGGAGAACAATACAAACCTCGAAGTTTTGCTTCTACAGAATAACTCGTTTACGAACTTTCAGCTACCCAAATCCGCTCATAGTCTCCTTCTGCTGGATGCCTCAGCTAATGAGTTCAGTCAACACTTTCCCGACAATATTGGGTGGATACTTGCTAATCTACGGCACCTTAACCTGTCAAAGAATAGTTTACAAGGGAATCTGCCATCTTCTCTAGGTAACATGAAAAAGATGTACTTTTTGGATCTATCTCACAATGATCTCTACGGAAAGCTACCAAGGAGTTTAACAATGGGGTGTTATTCTTTGATGTTTCTTAAGCTTTCGCACAACAAACTTAGCGGCCACATTTTTCCAGAGCCCACAAATTTGACTTCCTTGGAGGTATTGACGTTAGATAATAATCAGTTTGCAGGGAGGATTGGAGATGGTTTGCTGAACTCGAGCCACATGTTTACACTTGACATGTCGAACAATTATCTCACAGATGTTATCCCAAGCTGGATTGGAAACTTATCTAACCTGTATATGCTCTTGATTTCAAACAATTACCTAGAAGGTCGAATACCTGTTTCTTTGATCGACATATTCAACCTTGTGTTGTTGGACCTTTCTGCAAACAAATTATCTGGTGACGTACCTCCACGCTTCAAGTCTACTGCAAGAATGCTGTTCCTGCAAGATAATAATTTATCAGGGATTATCCCAGACACATTACTGGGAAATCTCGCCATACTTGATCTAAGAAACAACAGGTTGTCCGGGAATATTCCCGAGTTCGCCAGCAACCAAAAGATCTATATTCTTCTTCTGCGGGGAAATAACTTAACAGGCCATATTCCTTTCCAGATGTGTGGCTTGAGAAACATCCAACTTTTGGATCTTTCTAACAACAGATTGAATGGATCCATACCCTCATGTTTTAACAATATATCATTTGGTTTGCCTACGTTACAACACGATGGGCCAGAGGGTTATGACGCTGCAGTGAACTTCGTGTCTACTGATATCTTTGGTGGCATGGGTCTGGACGAGGACTTCTTTTCCACTGAAGATTTAGGCAGGTATTATAGATCTAAGCTTACGTTAGATCCTTTTACTGTAGACTACACAGCAGACAGTGAGATCAAAATTCAATTTACAGCAAAGCGAAGATATGATTTCTACATGGGTGTAACTCTTGGATTTATGTTTGGACTGGATCTCGCTGAGAATGAGCTAAGTGGTGAGATCCCAGCAGAGCTTGGAGATCTATTTGAAATACGAGCACTGAATCTTTCTCACAATTATTTATCAGGTGTCATCCCACAAAATCTTTCCAATACCAAGGATCTAGAAAGCCTTGATCTTTCCTTCAACATCTTAAACGGCCAAATCCCGAGCCAGCTTACAAAGCTAAGCAGTCTTGCTGTCTTTAATGTCTCTTACAACAACTTATCAGGTACCATTCCACCGGAAGGGCAATTTAGCACCTTTGATGAAACTAGCTACATCGGTAATCCTCTTCTCTGTGGACAACCCTCCAACAGAAGTTGTAATAATGACACTTTGGAAGAAACCCCAGCAAAAGTTGGAGAAAACGAAGAAGATGTGATCGATATTGTATGTTTCTACTGGAGCATATTTTCAGCCTACGTGACAATACTGTTAGGGATACTTGCTTCACTCTCTTTTAATTCTTCGTGGCGCCGAACTTGGTTTTTTGTTGTTGATGCTTTCATCCATAAACTGAAAAGTTTGACAACCTAGACTTTCTGTCAAGTACTAACTCCTGTAAATGCTTTTTCTTTTTTCTTTTTCTTTTACGATCTGGTGGAATGTGAACTGATCTCTGGCTTGTAACTCATGTATCGTAGCTCCCCATGATAGCATATAACTTGTGTTCTATTCCTGTGTTATACGTAGTTACTGTTCCTCTGAGTTTTTGAATAACTGTAACGTTTCAAACTTGTCTTCGAGGATGGTTTTTATGCACTAATCAAATGAATGGCCAAATAAAGAAGACAGAAAGAAAAGAGAAAAGTATGGAGTATGTTTCATGACTTTTGGCTTGTATTATTTATATGAATATACGGCTTTATAATACAGAGAAATGAATATCTACTTGTTGGTAAAAACCGTTCTCCATCTCCCTGAATTTGCTTGCAGCCTACCAATCTCACCGTGCACGATCTCACTTACCAAATCCTTGAAGAGAAGCCTCTCTAAGTCGAGCACTAAACCAGGGATTACATCATCAAAGTCTACCCATTTCCCAGATCGAATCGCCATATCGTCATCCAATACACATTTCACGAAGTCTTCTTCTTGATCCTCCAACAACCAGTTATCTGATCTTTTCTTTGCTTGCTTCTGCACTGTTTCTATCTCTGAACATAGTTCTTTCAAGAGTTGTTGCGCACTTAAGACCCTCCTCTTAATCGTTTTATCTCGCTTCATCCATGGATCTGCAGTGCTGCCCACAACAAAACCTAACTTCTTCACAAGTATTTCATTAACAGCATCGAACACAAGTTTGCGGTTGAGCTTCTCATTGCTGCTGCTGCTTCCTTTAGTTTGCTCAAGAACAAGGAATAGCTCAGGGTTGATAGGGTGGCCTGAAGGGTGCAGTTGAAATGTCGTTAACTCTGAGCCTAGGTCTCTGAGGAGAAGACCCGAGGCTAACAGAATCTCGGAAATGTATCTGTGATCAGTGTTAGGATCATTCTTATCGCATAGTGATGCAATGTAATCTTGGCTGGCCTCGTCATGGCTAGAGTTTAGTCTTTTCAGCTTCTGAACCAAATGTTCGACATTCTGAAGCTTCTTTCGGTTTATCTCTGGCGAAAAGCTGGTTGTTGTCTCTGAGAAGCTGTAAGCTGGATTCCACTGGTTTTCTTCGCCATGTTCATCGGAGTCAATAAGGCCATTACCACCTGTAACATGATCAGTCATCAATCAGAAATGGAACAAGGGAAGTGACTGAAAGAAGGTCCAATTTACAATTTTCCTATAAAGATGCATCTACAGAGAGATCTTACTGCCTTCACTAGCTTGTATTTTCACAGGGGATGGTTGCATCTCTCTGTACATTGATGCGTTGAGAACAGAAACTGGACTTGGATGTTCCGATGATCCTTCTTCACTAAACTTCGGACTGGATTTCTGAACAACATACACACACAAAAGTTTGGAAAATTAGCAGCTAAAACTTTTAATGCCCAAATTTTTTAAGCAAAAAGCATGAGAAACAACAACTCACATTCTGCATCAAGTTAGAGACTACGGTTTTCGCTGCCTCCATCACTGATGGACTCTTTCCACCACCGGCTTCAGTAGCTTGTTTGATAATCATGGCGGCTTCTGTTTCGGTCTTACATTTATTGCTCATTTGACGAACTTGGTCATCGTTTTTCTGCACGCTCCTCTGAGCCGTGGGTCTACGCCTACCACCAGGAGAAGTAGTAGATTCTTCCGGTTGTCGGTTTGTTTGTCTGCTATATTTGCTTGAATCAGATGGAGTGGTTGGTGGCCGAGAACGTTTGTCATGCTCTTGCTTCTTCTTCTGATACAATCTTTGACTTGCAGGTCCTGAATTCTTTGGAATGATTTCTTTGGAAACTTGAGAAGACCGCACGTTTTTGCTGCTAGATTTGCTATCAGTAGAACTGATGCCTGATTCAGCTCTTCCGTTTCCATAACTACGATCTTTTGCCGCCTTCTTACTAGTTGAATTTCTTTTAACACTCACAGATTCTTTTTCTCTACAGGTCGTATTAAGACCAGAAAGACTGTGAATGGGAATCAGAGATGATGAAGGAATACCAGAATTCTCAACAAGTCTGGCAGGTTTCATAATCACAATTGGGCCTCCCATAGTCGGTTGCATCACCTGGTTCTGTAGGCCTCTTGAGTTTGAGAATTGTGGCTGCTTTCGAGTATCAAAGACACTTTTTGATTGCATTGCCTCTAATATCTCATTAAGAGCTCTGAGTTCCTTTCCCGAATGCTTAAACTCGATATCTTTCAACTTTCCCTCCATTGACTGCGACAGAGCTTTCGCAGGTTTGCAGGCTTGCTTTTGCGAAAGCCGGTTTCTATCGGTTTGCTTCCATGGAGCTGCTTCTATGGGAAATCTCAAACTTGACAAAGGTTTCATAACAAACTCAGAGCTTCTCCATCTTGGAGAAGAAGAAGATGAAGCCGGGTCCTTCCCCAAGCTTCTTGGTGAGCTAGGAGAAAACCGGATAGTACGGTTCAGGCTATTTTCCCTCAGTGACCTTGAGAAGGGATCACTGTTACCATCAAACATGTTGATTTTGTCTCTTCCCAATGGAGAACCCGGTAATGTTTCCAAACCCATTAGCTTTGCAACAACACTAGGAGGTCGTTTCGGGCTACCTAAAACTTTGTTCATGCTAGAGCTTCTACTGAAACTCTCACAAAGCTTACTAGTACCTGATTTGAGATCAACGTGGTCTCTACTGTCCAACGAAAGCCTGGGCAACTCTTTCAGCTTCTTACCGGATTTCGACTTCTTGTGAGAATCAACATAGTAACGGGATGTATCTTTCAAGTCAACCTCGTTGTAATAATGTTGAGATGTTTTTCTAAGTTTGGCTAGAGCTTTGCAGGACTCATTGAAATCGACAGGTGTGGATTGCTTCAAACCATAAGGTCTAGGAGAATCCTCTCTTCTCTTGTGCCTGCATACTTCAGAAAGTCCTCTAGCTTCTCTGTACATAGAGTCTCTAACAACATCTCTAAGGTCAAGTCCCATATGTGCAGCAAACCCACTTCTTTGGCTCATCGCTGGATCACTTGTAGGAGATTCTGGAAAAATGACTCGGTCATAGGCTGAAATTTCAGGTTGAGCTTCTCTGTTGAGCTCAGAAGACAACGGGGAAGATGATGAACATGACGATGAGAAAGAAACCCTAGAAGATTCTGTTGCTACCCTTGTTAGTTTCTCGCTCGTTGCATTGCCGCTGTTAATAATGTTGGAGTCCTGAAACTGAAATGCAGAGTCTCTTTCAAAGTTGATATTATTGACATGTGCATTACCTGCAACAACAACAACAAAAGCAACACATAAGATCAACATAGTTTGCAGTTCATATCGAATTCTCTTTGTTTATAAACCCTAAACATTGCAGATTCAAGAAACTTGAAGAAGAGTTTAAGGTTGAGACTTGAGAGAAGTCAAAATGTACAAAGAAGAAGCCATACAAAACACTAATCTTAGAAATCAAACAGGCATTTCACAAACTCGAGCAATTTGTTCTCAGGATAAGAATCAGCAGAGAAAAGCACAGACCGTTTTGTCGTCAGAGAAGAATCAGACCAGACCTTTTGGTTCATGAAGAAACAGAGCTTAAGAAGAGAGAGAGAAGAAGAACATGGAAAAAGACATGTATTTAAGAACGTTTTAACATATGACCATGTACAAGTCAACGACTAAGAGACACGATCTAGAGCACAAGTATTTTATTTATTTTGTTAGTGACATATGATTACCTAAAGTAAGACTTTTTCGCCGGCTTGTGAGAACATGTTGGCGATCAAAGATTTGGAAAATCCCATTCATACATCCAATTTTCTTCTGCAGATCCGAGTTTTCATCTGCCAACGTATGCAGAAGCTTAGCGGCCATGAAGAGTGAAGAAGTTTAGTAGAACACTTGAAATCAGTATGATTTTCCGGCGAAGGAGAGGAATTGAACTCCTTTTTATCTTCTTGGCTCGGAAACTTTACAGTATACACTCTTTTCTTTCCTTTTTGTTTCCAAGTAGACACTAATATTGGAATAACGTTAAGCTTTCGTTATATCTCCATCAACAAGCAACCACCATGTAACCATAACGAGAATGACGAACTTTCCACATTTTCATATAGTTCCAAAAAACTTCAGCGTTTTATAAGATTCCAATTAAATTGGCCCAGACAAAGCTCAATGTGAACACCATTGCCTCCAGCTAATTTACAGCTTAAATTCCCTATCAATGACCCAAAAAAAATCGCATATTTTAAATAAATAGTAAATTAGAAAGAAAAAATGGCATTTTTTTGTCTCTATACGTAGCTAAAGTTCAAAACTTTACCACTTGACGCCCTGATCATCGGTTCGAATTCAGAATCAAAGTTTAACGTCTAACGCTAACAAAAACATATTGTATCTATTGAACCCTATTTTCCATAGATAGATTCCCAATTTCCCACCGAAGAAGACGAAGAGAAAAGAGAGAAACCCTTTCGGTGAATTATCTCATCGACACTATAAAAGCTCTATTATTACAGAACAAAAGAGGCTCTTAGTGTAAGAATCCACCAAGAAGATTTAGAAAATGTAGACTGATAAATCTCACAAGTCCAAGAAAGAAAGACTGAAACTTTCAGATACTGAGAAACTGATAAAGCCAAGAAGAAGAAGCAGAGGGAACTAAGGAATCTCTGCCAAATGTTGCTCTGTTTTTTACTCTGGTTCTGCTCAGAGAAGAAAACAATACATTTCTCTGTATTTCTGAGAATAATAGAAATAGAAATGAGAGAGAAAGTGGGGTTGTGGCAAGTGGATGTGGTTTGTTAAAACTCTGTTCTTTAGATGTCTCCCTCTGCATGTGACGTCTGTCTTCTCGTTCAGATATCCACATAATTATCTTCATTTTCCTTACCATCCCTCTCATTTCTTATGTGTAATTGGAATTTTCTTTTTAATCTCTACTGGTAAGATAAATGGAAACTAATAAGGTTCCTTTTGCGGATAAGATAAAAAATTATTTAAATTGTTGTTTTCGTTTCAATAATTAAATTGGTTTAGGTAGACATTAAACTAAATATTTAAGTTAGAACAGATTCACATGTTTAACTTAACTTAACAACAAAATTAGTTGTAAACGGAAAAGCATGTTTTAGTAGTTAGATCACCAACTAGAACGAGTTTGACTTTTCTTCTACGTTATCTCCACATGGCTTTTTCGTATCACACAATATTTCTAGTTCCACTGCCTTTATGCTAGAGTAGCTTCTTTTGTTTGTTAGTATTGAGAAAAAAAAACGCATAACCATTTAAGTCATTTTCAAGATTACAAATTAGAGTTTACGTAAACCATATCTCTAAAGCTAAACTTATTTGAAGAGTAGAGTCTAGTCTTTGTTGAAACACAATAGATTTATAGGAATAATTATAGTTAATTTGGTTAGTTAAGTACAGCGTCGAGATAAAAAATTGATTTTCTCCAGAACTAACTTAACCTATGTGCGCATGAACATTAAAACACTTAATTTTTTGTAAGCTCTCAAGTTCAAACAGTGAGGACTTGCTCAGTCACAAATTCCTTGGATAAATTTACCTATGTTTATGTGCATTGATCACCCTAGAATAGAAACTCCATGACTTGTGCGTCTCGGTTATGGGGCTCTGACCAATTGGATTCTCCTTTACAAATTTATGAACGTTCTCCGCATTCACTAAGCTTTCCATGTACTTCCTTAGCTCACCATCAGGTCCTGTTCACAACATATGAAACATCAGTGTGAATTAATGCTTAGAAACCGCTTAAGATACTGAAAGATAATGTAACGGAATAATCTGATTCTCCATTAACTCTCTCTGCTTGATGATGCGAAACTTGGATGCTGTTAGCGTTTTTAAGAAGTAAAAGACTCACCCAATGCAGAATCTTCACGGTCTGTGTACTGGTACGGAAAAGGAAAGATTCCAGTGTGTGGCTAAACGAGAGTAAGAACAATACCAACCAATGTTCATGTTTAGAAAATATGAGATCCAAGAAACCTGAATACAGATGCGTAATTGCAATGTTCGAGTACTTACAGGATTACACAAGGCCTTGTCGGGTGAATCGTCAACAAGCAAGGTGTTCGTCTCATCGTACTTTCGTTTTCCACAGCTGAGACATGTCCCAAAACGATTCCAGACTCTTCTTAGATCCTTAAGGAACAGAGGTTTTGTGCTCTTCTCGAGAGTTTTGAAGTTTGTTGTAATGCATACACTCTGATCCTGTGTGCATATATAAAATCCAGAAGAAAAAAAATTAGAACAAGCAATTTCTATAGCTCATAGATATTGTAGACAATATTTTAATACTTTTAAGGTAAATTGCATTTCTCATAGATGTTGTAGATCACTTACGAAACAAAACAATAGATTTCTCACATGATTTCCCATGACAAGGTTTGTCATATAATCCAATCCACTATAAGAGAAAAAGGAGGGATTAATCTTATAATATGTATTAGGACTAAGAAAAATGCAATGCATTTGAATATTGAATCAGTTGAAGATGCATACATGCGTCTAGACGACCATATCCCAACATCAAATCTCTCAAAGCAGAAGTCAAGAAAACTAGCAACAAAAGGTCTCCTGAAAACTACAGAGAAGAACAAACAAATTACTCTAGAGTCAAAAAAAGCATGTAAGAACTTGCAAGTGTCCACATATTGAGATTGATTCTTTCTTACCTGATCTGGACGATATTTTGCCATCTGGAACAAATTCATCTGTATCCCCTTGAGCAATATCTGCAAGAATTCCATTCAGGTCGAATACAACCAACTTTCTGGTACTTTGAGCTTCGCATGAACATCTAGGTAAATCTCCAGTTTCTTGTGAAGCAACTTCTTGAGCCACATTATCGTGTATTAAGCCAGAACTTGACAAAGATGTTTTAAACTTTTCCCCGCCAAATTCTACTTCTTCCTTAGTCCTAGTTACAGAAACATCATCCTTCTTCCCATCCATATTGTCAGTTTTGTGATCTTTACAAGACTTTTTCTTCTTCTTGCTCTTGTTTCTCTTCTTCTTTTGTTTAGATCCACCAATTTCATCTTCTGTTTCTTTACGTGTTCCAGGATTCAGAGCTCCACATATCTCTCCCGTTGCAGATTTTTCAGTTTTACTTGTCCTAGCCTCTCCCACAAACTCTTGTCCAGCATTTTTATCACAATTCTCCAAAACTTCTTTGTTTGAGTGATCCAACAAACACTCTACTGATCCACTCTCTGAGGTGGCTAGTAAAGTATTTCCTGATGAATTACAGACCTCCATATCTGCACTTTCCTGATCTGTCGATGACGTTTTCTTCTTCTTTCTCTTCCTTTTTTTGCTCCTTACTTCACATACATCTGCAGTTTCCATACACTCTACTGACCCGCTTTTCATGGAAGTTGCCAAAGTATTTCCTAATGGGTCGCAGACCTCCACTGTTTTGGTCTTTCTCCTCTTCTTTTTCTTGGCTTTAGGGTTTTGAGTTTGGGACATACTGACATCTGAGCCCTTTTGTTGTTCCACTGTATCATCCTTGGATTTCAGACAACCATTTGTCACAACATTGGCAACATTTTTCTCCTCTGTACTCGTCAATTTCGATCCTTCAGCTTCAGAAACGTGCCTAGCATCGCATTTCGTAGTAACCTCTGAATTGGCATCAACACCACTTTCCCTCAGGGCATTTCTTTCCTTGTCCTTCTTTCTCTTTTTTCTTTGTCTCTTTCTCTCAGTACAAGTCATATTAATAGCAACTGACTGTGAATCTTCTTGTGTTGACAAAACTGGGTCTATACATTGTTGTGCAGCTTCAGACTTTTCACATAAATCTTGAGCTGGTTGGCACGAATCTTCTTGTATTGTAATGTTTGACAAAGGATTCTTGGGTGGATGCACTTGGTCTTCGTTGATGGCTTTTTCTGCAACATCCAACATATTCTTTTCACACAAAGCATCATCTTGCTTCTTCTCTCTACTTCTCAATCTTTTTCTATTAGAACGATTCCTGTTAGCATCTGGTAGCGAATCTTCTGTAGTTGACAATATTGAGTCTATACGAAGTTGTGTAACTCCAGGCTTTTCACGTGACTGAACTTGATCTTCACTAATGGTTTTCTCTGTTCCCCCCTCCTTTCTCTCTTCAGATGAAGCGGCGTTATTGATATGAGAATCATCGCTCTTCAACACCTTTTCCTTGTTCCTCGATTTTCTCTTTTTTTTTCTCGGTTTATTAATCTGCTGATCACTCAATTCCAGATTAAGCAGGCACTCGTTTGAGTTCGAAACACCAGATTCTGGAATTTTTTCCAACGAAACAGTCTCCATGTTTCCTTCAAAATCACCTGCAGATATAAACCAAACGCTTTTTAAGTTTAACACAAGACAGTGTAACAATGTATAAAGCTGGCTCACATAAGTCCATTAAACTCTACTGCTAAAAAAAACAACAACACAGAGCTCCAGCATTCTCTCTAGAGGGGAAATCAGTGAATCAAAACTGAGGCAAAATTATGCATTAGATAAGAACGAAACAACCCAACCAAATACTTCATAAGAGAGGCACGCACATTGCACATTCTAATACCATTGTACTTTGAAAACATGATGGGCAGTGTTCTTATTCCGTTTAAACACCAAAAGACACATGCTTTAGCAAAACCCGTTAACTAGAGTAAATCAGATTCAATCCACAAAGCACATGACCAAACAAATAAACAATATTTCACATAAATAACAGAGTCGTAAACCCTAAACCCAGAAGTTTTGGTAAATTCGTTATAACCTCGTCCTCCAGAGATGGTCCAGTTCAAACGGCGTAGAGTAGTGTCTATGAGAAAGACGAACGTTCAAAAACAGTCGCGGCGAATTCTCGAGAGCAAGGGCAAACGCGTTACTTAAGTCGATAACCGACCCGGTTAACAAAAGAATTTCTTTAAGTTCCATGAATTTGAGCCATTTCATTTGTGCAATTACGGATTAGCCCTTGAAACTTCATTTCAGATTCATAACGCACCTCTGATGTAGTTATGCATAAGATTTGGGTTCTTTACTAGAAAAAGAAGAAGCAGAAGAGACAAAATTCAGGAACTGTGAGAGGAAGCATTACATTGCTTGCCAGTTTGAAATTAAACAAAAACAAAAGGACGAAACAGAGCAATTGCAGAGCTCCAGCTTCCAAGACTAATCAGAAGAAAGACAAACAAAAAGACCTAAACTCAGAGTTAGCTTGTCCTCATCCCACCAAACCTACTTCGATTCTAAACTAAAACCCATCCTATCACCAGCCTAATGTACAGAAGAAGAATAGAAGAAATGATGCTTGTAGCTGAACTGTTCCTCTGTGTAACGCGCTGAATCTCTCATCTGCAAATCAGTTGTTCAAAGGAACAGAGTTAGAACCCAAATGGTTTTAGATGCAATCGATTCACATGTTGTGTACTCTAGTGGTCTGATCACAAATGGCTTTATAAAGACGTGAGTCCACCTTTGTTTTGTTTTCCTGTAGCTATGACTCTCCAGGTCCGGCCTTCGTATCTCCAACATCAATCGATACAGCATTTCTAGATTCTAAAGAAGCTTCATCTGTCTGCGGAACTGAAGGTGGAGCCGTATTCACAGTGCCCTGCACACAGTTTTTCAGAATTTTCAATCAAGGAAATTGCATAATCAGGCATCTCCAGTGAGAAAAAGTGACTTAAGTAACGCGTTTGCGGATTTATTATTAAAATCACCATATCGAGCTGAGGTGCCACTGCCGCTGTGTTTATGTTAACATCCACAGGGTTGATGAGACCAATACCACCCTCCACGCCGTTTGATGGAGGATCTTTGGCTTCAGTAGCATCAGTTTGATCCTTGCTCAAAATTCTTGATATCTTTGATCTGTTATCCTGATCACCATTCGAAATAGCTGGCCTCTTTCTGTACAACAAAAAAGGAACTGTTCACAAAACATGCACCAACAGATAGAAACCCGAAAAATGAGAAAGTAATATAAGCACTCGCCTATTAAAGCTTTGATCAGTCGCCAGAACGGAGTTCTGCTTGGTTGAAAACAAAACACCACGAAGCACTTTCCCATCTATCATTGTTTCTATACTGTAACCAACCGGGAAAGTCTCGGTTACCCTGGCTTCAAACATCATCTTTCCCTGATCAGATTGGCCAGTGCTCATACCGAAATTCCCTCTTCCTACAATAAAAGCAATCGCAAACAGGTTAATGATATCCTGCTACAGAAAAATGCTACCTTTTAATGTTTCAATCTAATCTTGACTAATTTGATTAAACACACCTTGATGATCCATATTGAATCTGACAAGCGAGTTATCGTATAAGGAACTTGCATGGCTTTGTTCTTGGCATTTCAACTTCAGTTGCTTCTTTAGAGACATGCTCCCTACACTCTGATCCAGCCTTGCATCATATCCAAGTCCTATTAACCAAAATGTATAAAAAAAGATTAGAAAGGAAATGCCCTCGAGTTTTGGTAATTAGCAAGCTAAAAAAAGTTTGGTGGAAACCTGTGTGTAAGTAGAACATGTCATCCAGTGCCTCGAGGTTTTTATTGCAGCCACCAACAATGACGAGAAATCCGGCTTTGTGAGGATCTAAACAAGCCCCAGCAGACGAGAACCTAGCAGATGGCCCTTCTCCCATGGTGAGAACCTTTGACCACACACACGTATCTACAGGTAAGAACGAAAAAGAAACAAAAAAAACAATGTGAATATGCTATCGATCTCAGAGACAGGGAAACCAATATGACAATGCTACACTTTTGAAAGGCTTTTTTCTTTCTCATAAAAGTTGATACAATGGTTCATCCGAAAACATTTGCCTCACCAGAGAGAAGGGAAGAAAGTCAATCTGCCTCACAAGTATTAAACCTTGGTATTGAACGAATTTCTCAGTT
This sequence comes from Sisymbrium altissimum, assembly GCA_900406495.1. Lineage (NCBI taxonomy): Eukaryota > Viridiplantae > Streptophyta > Magnoliopsida > Brassicales > Brassicaceae > Sisymbrium > Sisymbrium altissimum. Next base: position 40,820 of record OVBI01000869.1, read on the forward strand.
TACATACCGACATCAAGCACATAGAGATCATCGTAAAGATTCTGAGCATCTGTAAACCCTCCAAACACATATAGGTTTCTCCCAAGTGAAACAGTAACATGACCAGCTCGAGGTGTCAACAACTGGCCAGAAGTATTCAGCTCCTTCCATATGAATGTATCTGAAAGTCAAAATGAAAATATTATGACAAAAAGAACACTTAGATTAACCTTCAGATAAAAGATATGCACCCGTAAAGTTAGACGAACATGAATTTGAGAAATGTTTTGGCACCTGTATCAAGGATATGAACATCAGACAGATAATAGTCATGACCATCTTCACCACCAATAACAACGATTTTGTTCTTCCAGGATGAGCAACTGTGGCTATCTCGCGCAGATGGAGGATTACCAATCGTAACAGCACGTTTCCACACATAAGTCTCTACACAAGCGTAAAGCCGATTTGATTACTTGCATCCAAGAAAATTTAGCACAACCTCGATATTAAGGCAAAAAAAAGTATTGTTTGCATTTGCTTGTTTCAGAGAAAGTAAACCTATCTAAGATATCTTATCAATGCATAAGAGATGATGATATGGAATAGATTCACATGCCAATTGGAGAAACGCATGCACATTAAATTACCTGTATTAAGTACGTAAAGGTCATTATAATAGATTTCGTCATTGATACCAGAAGATTTCCCACAACCACCGAATACAAAAAGCCTTTTACCAACCAGCGTGGCGCTATGACCTTCTCTTGCCTCAGGTCCCTCTCCCCTAACACTCTGACACTTCCAAGTATGTGAAGCTATAACCACAAATGGAAACAAACAAGCCAACTCAGAATGACTTCTTCTCAAACAGGAAGAAGTAGAAGCTTGAAATACAAAAAGAAAAAGCTTACAAGTGTCTAGAATGTACAAATCGTTGAGAGGCTTTGTTCCATCAGTACCACCAAACACCAAAAGATTATCGCCGACGGTTGTACAGCTGTGACTGTCCCTAGGAGGTGGAGGAGTGCCACTGATTATTGGCTGAGTCCATATCTGCTTTGCTGCAACGAAGAACACCACAGTGAGAGCATGTAAACCACAATAGACCAACTCAAACCCATATTAGTACAATAAACACTTCCTCAGAAGGGTCAAACCGAAATCATTCAAGTACGATGAGATATACTGGACTAAAGGAGAAAACCATTCAATACAACAAGTGCATATAGGGAAATGGGATTACTTCTCATACCAAAATCAGAGGGATAAAAAGCTCACGAGGGCGTAATTTCTGAACCTAAAGCATAACATGCAGGATGAACAAATATTCCAAAGTGTAAATCAATCCGTAGATGATAAACAGAAAGTGACAGAGATCAAACGCGCGAGAGATAGAGAACAAAAGAAGAAAGATTTCAGATAATAAGCGAATGCCAAAATGGGAATCAACCTAAATCCGAAGATTTGTTAAGAGAGATTGATGTGAAGAGAGAACTAACCAGCGTCGAAAACATGGACTTGATTGGTTTGGCAATTATCTTTGCCATAGCCACCGAATACGTAGAGAAAGCTACCTCCTTTAATGGCGTTACAAGTGTGTCCCCACCTCTTCCCGGGCCCGGAACAAGACTCACCGAGACCCACTTGTTGCTGTTGTTGTCGGACCCTTTCCCACCTCATTTTCCGGGCGAGAAAATTCCTTCTGTTGGGTGAGAAAGTGCGGGAAAATGAAAGGGGCTTTTTTTTTGTTACGAGACGGAAGAGAACATCCCAAATCCAAGTATTTGTTCTGGAGATTACAGATGACAAAGGATGCTTCTTTTTTGCTTAGGTTTTTTCCCTTTTTGTTAACAAACAATTGTTATCGGAATAACAATAAATTAAACAAATTATTCAGCGGAAGAGAAAACAAAAAGGATGAAACTTTTTATTTGCTTATTACTCATTATTAGTGACAAAGCGCAAGCTTCTTTGCTTTTCGTATTACGTGGCACATTCGTATGACGTGTCGAGTAACTACTGGTAGATTATAGTCTCCTAAAATAGTGAAATGGGCCCCGAGGCTCAGGGAAATACGTTACCAGGATCTTCCTTTTTTTTTTTTTTTTTCTGTGATGGGAATATTTACTCAGACATTTTAGCTACTAAAATAACAAAATAGAGTCCAACATTTTAAATATTCAAAAAATAATCAAATTTCCGTCATATTTCCATGCAACTTAGGTCTTTTATATGAGTCTCATATTGATTTGATTTTACATGTGTCATATTGATTTGGTCTTAATGAGTCATTGATTTGGTTATGTCATCTTGATTTTCTGATCAGAAAAATTTCCATATTTTTTCACTTATCCATAATTTGATAAGACTTGTTCAATAACTTATGTTTCAATTTTGGCGTCAAAGAAAAAATCTACATCTTATTTTACTATTATTATTTGTAAAGTACATTTATAAAAATACTTGAAAAAAATCTGTTATTTACATATAATGCCATTACTTTTGTTTGACAATAAATTTTATTTTAACCTTAATAAAATTAAACCAAACATAATATTACATTATCTTTCAATATTTATTATTTTCTAATTACCAAAATTATGTTAAAGCAATTATTTAATCAAAATTATAACTACATTGATTTAATAAATCATTTGTAAAGTACTTAATCAATTACATTAAAGATTTTCTCTTATGGAAATAAACATTAATAATTTTTCTAAAAATCAAATTAAATATTTATTCATTTATTCTATAGATAAAGATTATATTTATATAAATTAATTATTAATAATTTAAAAAATAGATATCTAACATACTTTCTATATATTAAAAACAAGGAAATATTTTTTTCCAGTTATCACCACCTAAATTATTTTATAAAGTTTATAATTTTGTTATTTTTTGTTCAAATTCATTTTTAGTAAATAATATTTTATAAACTAAATCTTAACAATAAATCTAAACAGTTATGAATATAAAATTTATTTAATAAAATTTGATATTAATTAGAAACTTTTATTAGAAGATTTTCAATTCGAATTATTTGGATTTTTTCCAAATTTAAAAATATTTAAGTGAAAGATTTTCAACCTAATTCTAAAATTTCACAACTATTTAAGCAAAATATTATATAATCAACAAATTATTTTTACTATATATGATCATTTCATTTCTTTAAAAATATATTTATTATATTTGTAACTTTATCTAAAATGCATCATATTTTATTAATAGATTTTATTCAAAAAATTTGATATTAAATTGAAAAAATTATATAAAACCTTACATTCTGAAAATGTGGATTAATAAGTAGATTTTAAAATATGTAAGGATTTTGTATTATCAAACAATGTGTAAGGGTTTTTTATATTCATAATATACTTATTTATCATGAGAAATATGAATTTAAGCAATTTTCTATCATAATATTTTTCAAATAAATAATATTATTTTAATTTTAATAATATATTTTTTATAAAATATATTTTATTATTTTTTAGAAATAATTATTTTACGTAAATACAGGTTAAAAAACTTTACTCCGCACGAAGAGCGGGTAAAATCCTAGTTAACAAACAAATCTAGTTAAGTGTTGATGTTCCAAAGTGGATCAGTCTAGAGGATATAGGTTCAACAGCAGAAAAGACAGACCAAATTTTTTAATATTTGGATAAATAGTAATTGGTAGAATCTAATAATCTTGTGAGCCACAATATGGTCTCAAAGTTGCTAAAGCATTTGAAGAAATTATATTTGCTCTAAGATGACCAGAACCAAGCAATGTAAGGTCAAAAGATTTAGAAACCGAAGCGGCCTCTCCTAATGCGAGCCCAAGCAATGGCTGCAACTGCAGCTCCTCCCAAATGAGCAGAACCTGAGATGTTACTGTTCCCCTGCAATGACCAAATTTTTTGTTGTTTGTTTAAGGATCATCATCAGATTATTCCCATTTCCCAACAAGTTTAGAACTTTTGTAATGTCATATTAGATTCTCAGACAAATCAAATTTACCTCTGTTATCCTTAAAATGTCTTTACCGATGAGGAAGATTCCCTGAAAGATAAAGAAGAGCCAGTTTTAGCTGACTTGAGAAGAGACGCTTAAAACTGACTTGATGACTGAGCCAGAGAGCTTAAACTTACAAGCAGCATTGCGGGAACTGGAATGATAAATTCGAAGTATAGAGTGGCTCTTGGGTGCAGGAATATATCGAGCAGCATGATGGCATTCACGGCTCCACTCGCGCCCTTTCAAGAAACAGAAGAAACAGTTCTTCAATTCTCATTTGCATCCAACAAATACAGAACATTGGATCTTTTAACTATGCCAAATTCAATGAAGGAGTCGAGAGTTAACTTGAAAAAGCATTAGCACAAGAATGAAAAATTTCAGGTTTTTATAACCACATCAAAAATTGAATTTCACTCCATGCTCTCTATATAAAACCAGTAAATTTAAACATACCAGTCCAGGGGTTCTTGATGGATCCATCACGAAAGCTCCTTGACCCTGTCCACCGCATATAATTAATCGCCCAGTAAAAAAATGTAAAGCCTCTCCACAGAACATTATAATTTCAAGTGACTTATCTGAGGACCTAGCATGATTTGAGATAAAGAAAACTATTTAAACGTCTTATGCTGGTTGCTCTATACCTTGGGCGATGACGCAGCCATGTACGCATGGTGGATCAAGTAGAACACAGAGCCACCAAGCGCTCCAGCAAAGTACAGCTTCAGAAGGAACTGGGGGCCAAAGTTTCTTGCGATCTAGCAAGAGAAGGATTTCGGAATATGACGAAGTAAGCAATCGAAGAAAAACAGTTTAGCAGAACTTTTAAAGAAAAACTAGCAGTGACAGGCTCAACAGTGCAAAGAAAAATGTGTAGAAATACAAAGAAAAGATGTGAAAAGATGTATTCTCCACTCAACAAATACAAATCATAGGAGAAAAGATGTGTACGTACGCTGGTTCCAAAGAAGTAGAGTCCAATCATGTTTGAGATAATATGTCCAACATCGATATGACTGAATGCTGATGTTATCAGAGTGTGTATACGCCCACTAGTGAAATTGTCCAACGATATCTGCTCAAATATCAATCAATAGACCATAAAAATGCTTCTTTCATTATGAACGAAAATATCACCAGCATTACATGTAAAGACATCTAGATCTTCTTTCTTCATATCAGGAATCAAAACAAGCAAGTACTGACAACTGAAACGAAATGTCTATAAAGTTGCAAGCTTTGAGGTCTGACCATGAAATTTTTCACCATGAATTGTTGGTTGAAAACTCGCCACATCACAAACACACTAGCGTTAGCTACTACTAATCCAAGAACAACGTCATTAGCTGATAACCCTTGAAGCCAATGCTTCCTGTCAAAGGTAAAGAAACACAAAATGAAACCAAATTTTGAACTTTTTTCCCTTTTTCTCATGAGACAATGGCAATAAAGTTGTAAGAAATCCGGTGAAATGGTGAGGGACAATACCATCCACGCCTTTGATACCCAGAATAGCCCCCGAATTCGAAACCCTTTTTGGGAAACTGAGAACCGAAGAACCCAACTCTGGACTCCACGAGATTCCCCAATTTCGCAGCTTTGTTCCCTAAAGCGCTCGTGAAGAACCCACGAATTCTCTCCGATCGCCAGAAGAGAGAAGGGTCGAAGCGGCTCGCGGAAGGAGGAGACGGGCTCGAAGGAAGATAGTGGGTCCGAAAATGGCGGTTCTGGCTCGGTCGATAGAGCGAAGTGAAGGAGTGATGATTCGGGTGAGAATGAGTTGTTGTTGGGTTCGAGAGCAATTTGGTGAGACGCGAAGATGAGTCGACGACGACTCTACGTGAGAAAATCGAGTTCATATTTGTGAATACTAGTAAGTTTGCCCAAAAGGCGAGATCTTTCGCCTCAGAAAACAAAAAAAAAGATGAAATTTTGTTGGAGACGATGCACCGAAAATCAGAAATCTCTGCTGTTTAATACCCAAAGTGCCTGCTAAGGACTACTGGGTAAATGTTCAATAGTCTCTCTCTGTCCGATTTTACTTTTACACATAGAGGGAGGACACAATGTGCAGAGCAATTTATAGCTCCTTTCTTGTTTTCGTGTAAAGACTTTATTCCATGTTTTCGAAAGATGATGTTACAAAACTTCCGGTTTTATCGTTTTTACATCGCTCGTGAAAGCGCAGAATCTAAATACGACAAAAATCGAAATTAGTACTTTCGGAAAGAGAAACTCATTCAGCGCAAGCATTGAGAGAACAAATGTAGCAACTGCAACTATGAATCTGATTTGATTTCATTGGTTTGTAACACTCCATTTCCATCTTCTTCTTTGTTTTGAGTTTTGACATCCCCCATTTCCATGATACTTTGAACAACACAATACATTTGAACAAAGCAACACACGAAACGTGTGGTATTTTCTTTACAACAATGTTCTCTTTTATTTTAAACCATACTAACACTCCTTTTCTGTAAGAGCACAAGTGCAGAGGGATTTTTATTGTCCTCATCATCATCATTTTCACTTTGCTTATTCCGATGTTACCATATTGTTGTTGTTCTATCCGTTTTCTGTAACAAGTCATTTTAGTAATTCAAAGGTGTTTATACAATGATAAGTGATATGTTTTTCTTACACATACTCTAACATCAAAGACACTAACTTTGCCTAAACAATAATGAGTGATACGTTTTTGCTCTTGGTACAAACAATTATAAACAGAGGTTGCTCTGTTTTGTTCCCATTGGTTCTGCATATTAATTTGTATGTATCTTTGCATCTCTGAAACAAAAATTGCATTAAATTTTGACAAATAAGAAAAATCGATACGTATAATGATAAAGACACTCAACAACAACAGTAACGCTCCGCTACAGATTTCATCCAATGGAAACTATTACTAGCAACTTATGCTTCAAACCAACATAAGGATAAGAAGAAACAGACAATCATAGTTTTAAAACAAAACAAAACAAAAACGATCATATTCATTGTGTTGAAGAAAGAAAGCCAGTTCCTTTGAACTTCTCCTCCATCAAACTATCAATACGAGCCACCATCTCCGGAGTCAGATAATTCTGCCAATCCCCAACTTTCCCTTTCCTGAAATAAGCACTATTCGCGTAAACAGCAGGACGATCCTCCCTATCTTTCTCCCCTTTGTTAGCTTCGAGATTCTTCAAAGTCTCAAAGCTACAAAGCTTCACAACTTTCTCTACAACCTCTGCTTCCTCTTCCTCCTTGGTGAACCCGTATCCCATAAACTCAGCTAATCTCTTCACATACGGCAATGGATCAGCTCTCATTGTCTCGTACTTGAGAAACAAAATCTGATCAGGGTTAGCTTCGTGAGCCTTCCAATACCCTAAAACATGATCAAGATAAGGACCATACACAGATAAACCTTGACAATACTTGTCAAAAGCTTCCTCGATGCCAGCGAGAGCTCCTTGTTGTGATCTCTCCTTGTGAGCAAAAGTCCACATGGAGACAAAAGTGTCCTTTGGGTCTCTCCAGATGTAAACCATCTTGCAACCGGATTTGACGACGGACTCGGGTAAGAGGTCGTAAGGGATGTGAGTGGAGAAGAGCGTGTTTCCTTCGTCGTTGAGAACATCAACGCTTGGGAAAAACGGGAAGTCGATTTCGATGTAAGGCACGAACTCGTGTGGGTTGCGTTTGAGAAGAGGGTTCGTGGAGTCGTCGAACTTGGAGCGATTCGCGATTGCGAAAGTTAAGGCCTTGAGCCAAGTGGTGCCGGTCTTCGGGTAGCTGCAGACGAAGAAGTCGTTGGGTCGAGCTTTGAAGAACTTCTGCGCGTGGAGTAAACCTTCGAGGAGAGGTTGTAGCCACCAGTGACCACCGTACTCCACGAACGGATCTTTTGGCCGCCAGCCATTTTCGTGAGGAAGCGTAGCGATGATCTCTTGGTAATGTTTCTGGTTCTTCTCGAATTCTGATGGCGACGATAATACTGTTTCCGTTGAGTCTGATGCAACGACGCCGTTTTTGGATTTAGATTCCATTATAGAGAGAGTTTTTTGGAAAAATCAAGTTATGGATTGATTACTCTCGTTTGTTAATGATGCTATAATATATAGTTTTGCTGTGTGGAATATATAAGTAAGTTGGTGGTGACGGCCTGACGGGTGAGGAGGGATATTTAGTTACCAACAACGTGTTATATGTGATTCACAATTGCTGGTTTGGTGACCATGGAGCTCTTTTTTAAAGAATTAAAAATCATATATTAAACCAAAAACGTGTGTGTACAAGTAGAACTTGAATTTTATTAGTTAAATCGAAGATAGTTCTATTATATTTGTTGTCATGTAATAAAGCTATCTATCAAATGTAACAACAATTCATAATTACCGTTTTGCAAGTAATAGCAGCATGATTTTCCTAGAATTGATTCGTATGTTGTGATGATCTACAGAACAGTTGATTATTTGGAAAAATATTCATAAACAGTAGCGAATTCTGCAGCTTACGAAAAGAACAAAATTTATCCATCCTTAAATAAATAAAATTCTCGCAAAAAAATAAGTATTCCTGTAATCTACTCAACCATAAGTACATAATGGACCCTTTCTAATGTGTGATTAGAAATTTCTCTTCAGACCATAAGAAGAGAGCAACAGTCTTCAGAGAAAATCTGAATCTGACAAACTTTCTGAGATCTACGATATTCCAAAAAAAAACAAAAAGGATCTTCAAAGTGGATAAGAAATCAAGAATCTTCTGATAGGGGATTAGTCTCCAAGTCTCTCACAAGTCTTTCTTTTGCTTTTAAGC
>OVBI01000870.1:0-22911 GCA_900406495.1 Sisymbrium altissimum
AAAAATTTTAATTTACTAAATTTTTTTTATTAACTGACTTATTTTATATATTTTATATTATTTTAAATCAATTTATATTATTTTTAAACTTAATTTTTTATTTTTTACTTTTTTATTACCCATCCGCAACCGCCCGCAACCGCAAACGCTAGCGAAAAGCAGCTTTTGAATTTGAGCGATTTGGAGCGATACAAAGCGGTAAAATGCGTTTTCTGTGATTGTTGTCAAACGCTGATAACCGCTATCATCCGCAAAAGCTGCGTTTGCGGATGGTAGCGGCTGAACCAATCAAGCCCTTAATCTCTCAATATCTGTAACAAAAAAATAGGATAAAAACACTTATAAAAATACATGCAATGAATAAAATACTGATGAAAGAACACAAAATACTGCAATAAAATCATCGGTAAACCACAACCAAAGCCAACAAAATCTTTCAAAAACCACCTAATATTGGATATACATATATTCATATTATTGTAGTGCACAGGTCTACTACAAATCAAAAGATTTTCAATAACAAATAAACATGTAAGTCTGGAAAATGCTTTTCTTAAGCCATCCAATTTGCCTGCGGACAATAGTGGCAATATCTACCCTTCTAGTGATCCAACAATCTATTGATTTAAGCTACGAAAAACTTCTTATTGCTTCATACTCGTAATAACTAGTCAAAGTATTTTCTATAATAAACCAATGCGTTTGTAGCCTAATGGTAAAAAGAGTGTTAGTAACCTTCCACCACTCGAATTCGATTTGTATTGGCCATCAGCGATTTAACATAACCTTTGGATCCTAGGATTAATCAGATATTCGATTGGATTGATTTTTCGGAATTTAGATACAACTACAAAAGCTTCAATTCATCAAATCGAGTTCCAAAATTAGTTGGTGACCATTCGGATCGGTTCATTGGAGTTTGGATACCTGATTTTTTTTTTTAAAGTACTCTCCATAATATCTTTGTTCTACCTTCTAGATTTGAAGTGATCTTTTTCTTTTTTTAAAACTTTATTCTATGAGGTGCCAATGTATGGACCGATACTCTTGCACAAACATATATTCTGTATTAATCTGATTAATTAAATTTGCAAAAGAAAAAAAAACAAATCGTACAAAAATGACAAATTAAATTATGGTTTGGTTCAAGTATCCGGTCCGGTAAGTCATCAACTGGGCCTGTGGAAGAGTCCATGGGCTTCACTGAAATAATTAATTATAGGGTTTCATATTTTGTATGTTTCTCTTTCTCATCTCCCCCAATCGGCATTTCTTCTAGCGTCGTCTCTCTAGAAATTGTTGATTCCTCTTCTACCTAAAACTGTAAGTGCTTTCGTAATTATTTGTTTGATTCAGTTTTTGAATTTCAAACCATGCTAAATTTTTGGTTCTCCGCTACGATCTGACTATTTTGGTTCGATTCGTATTACTATCGGATCTAGAGATGTTCTTTGTTTAATTACTTTTATTGTACAGAACTGTCGATGTTATAGAAATGATGTGTTCGTGTAGTTGTCTGTGTAGTCACAGGGCAAATGTTAATATTACAAAGAGATGTTTTTCTCGTACAGAACTGTGTTGCTGTTTGTGTTCTTGTCTGAGTTTGGAGGGTCAATGTCAATGTTCTTGTCTTGTTTAAATGTCAGGGAGGAATCTAAGAGGTGTATTTTAGGACTAGTTCAGTTGAACCAAGTTTTCTTAATGGGATATATGAGTGTATTTTAGAAATTAGAACTAAGTTCAGTTGAAGTAAAGCTTTGTCGGAAATTAATTAATTAATTTTTATTGTGTTTCTTCAGTTGGTGTTTTTTCTCTGAGGTAGCTATGGGGAGAAAGGCTGGGAATTTATACATAAACCCGAAAAAGCTAGGTGGTATAGCCAAACCGTGTATGAAGGAAATGGTTATGTTCCTCAACTGTATGGCTCTTAACAAATGCAAAGATGATAACTGCATGAAACAGAAGGATCTTCTCAGCGTTTGTATGAACGGACATGTCAGTAATTTTTTTGCATTTTACTTTTTGTTTTTCTCTGCGACGGTGGAGTGGACTTTCTTTTTGTTTACTTGAAACTCTTTTCTTTTGCAGGCGGATAAGTCCAAGTCTTGGGGAAACATTAACTACCACTTGCAGAGGTTAACCCGTGGAAGAAAGTAATGTAGCATATATGGATCTTGTCTCTCCATAGACTTATGATAGACTCAGTTGAAATGCTCTTATTGATCTCTTCGTTTGTCTCCCTGTTCTTTTTGGGGTACTTCATATGTATAAGTTGTTTGGCATCTAGAAGAAGAAGATACTTTGGACACATTGTTCACTGAAAGAGAAAGGATTTGATCTCTTTTGTTTTTGCAATAAACACCGTCTTCTGAGTCGATGTAGCCTATGAGTATTAATGATCTTCTGTAGAAACATAGCCTGACGTGAGAGAATGATCACATGGATGAAGTGAATTTGCTTAGGTTTATCTCGGTTGTAATTAGTTTATCAAATTGCGTTTGATTATTAAAGAGTAAGTCATTGGAATAAAAACCCAAAAAGAAATTTAAGAAGATTATTTACACCAATGCCGTTCGTCTATCTTCTGAGTGTTAAGCTACAGTACTAAGATTTAAGTGGCATGAAACATGAATTGCGTCTTTAGAGACACAATTTTGTCTGTCACTCGCTACTTTTTAAGAGGGCCTCAAGACTCGTTAGAGCTTTGCTTCACCTCGAAAAAGTTTTGAGCGTTCTTTGTTTGCTGCATCAACATCTTCTTGTGATGCCACGGCCACTGCAATGCCTTTATCTTTAACAGAGTCTACCGCCTCTGCGAATTCAAGACCAGTGCTCGGTGAACAGTGAAGGTATATATTTGTTGGTTATCAAATATCAGTTCATGGACTTTGTCTAATTGGAGAACCCCTCACGGTCACGGGCCTCACCAGTATCTTTTTTTTTTCCTCTCTTAATTCGTTTTGGTCGCTTGATCTTTACTCAAAAGTAGGGCCAATTCCCAAATTTAATAACTCAATCTATTTACAAGCCGTGTATACGAGCGCCTTGTTACCGTTTTTGCTTGAGAGTTTCCTGAATCTGAAACACTTACTCTTGGTAACACAAAACCTCTTGTGATGGTTTCAAAAACATTTTTCTTGGTTTTCTGGATTTGTATTATTGAAAACTCAGGAACTTCTAACTGGGAGGAAGGCGAGATGAAACTAGTGAGTTACTTTCTTAAAAACTCAGAAGTACTTACTGAAGGAACTCATTCTGAGTCTCACATTTTATCCTCGACGTGTTCCAGATTCAGATATCTACGAAGAGCTTAATAATCTTACAAAACGTTCTCAAACATGTTATATTATCGTTGGCTGCAGTCATGAATGAGTTCATGAGAGCAGTATCAGTACAGGAGCGTTTTGTCACGAAAATGACCCTTAGCCTAAGTTTATTAAACTCAGTGTAGAACTGTGAATCTTGTTGCTTCTTTCCTTATTCGCAATCCCTGTTTCTTGGATGTCTAATAATCTCGTATCCTGTGAAAATTCGAAAAATAAAATGTTGAAAATCACATTTGCTTACGACATCACTGGTTCATATTATATGATTCTGTCGCGATAAAGTTTTTTCTATTTGTGTTCTTTTTGAGGACTGAGGAAAAAAAAAAAATGGTGGTCCAGTTGGAGCCGGCTTATTGGGTCATATTGGGCTCGGAAGGCACCGGCCCGTAATCCTTCCACCGTCGAGAGCGGGAGGTGAACGCTGCTCTGTGAAACCAGCCTCACGCAGTCTCCTCCACTCTAAGAGAAATCAGACCACAAGCTTTCGCTCAAGCCCAACTACTCAACTCCCGACTTGGAATAGGCAGGCCAGTAGATAGCCTAAACCCGAACCCGGCCCAATAGATCAGTCCAATGTCCCAACACCTTGTAGTCTCCACTCGGATCACAAGCCCACGTTACTAAGCCCGACGTACTGTAGCTGTGAGTTGTACTTATATATACACCAAACGAGAACATGTTTCCTCCGATGTGGGACTTTCTTAACTTATAATCGTTTCACATCACAGTCCCTACGACGTCGTTTATACACAAGCGACAACATGTTTCCTCTGTCTAGTGTAGTTTTTGTCAGTTTTTTTCAAGCAATGTAATGTGTGAATCTAATTTCCCTTCTCTGTCACCAACAGTTTATTTGAGGCATTTGCTTAATGTAACTGACGAAGAGAGGCAAATAAGCGTGAAGAGATATTATCAACATTATTCTCTAGTTTTAGGAGTTTAACTGTTTCCTTTAAAGTTATCAAATATCCAATTCGAATTCTTGAACGTAGTTATGCTCAGACAGAATAGAAAACTAAATTCCTATTTAATCTCACAGTTTGAAGGATTTTAAGGAATTGGCAGAGGCGGTAGACTCTGTTAAAGATAAAGGCATTGCAGTGGCCATGCATGGCATCACAAGAAGACTTTGATGCTGTTGGGATTTGCTTTGATACGTAAAGAGAAAGAATCAAACTTTATGATTAGCACAAAGCTCTTCTGATTATCAGAAAAAGTAGAAAACAGAACAAACACATTTTTAATCATGAATTTCTCTTAATATTTACACTCGACACATTTACATTAACACTATACACCCCCACTTATATAGTTTTCTACGTAACCGTAAGTTACCATTGGTAACTGTTAGATAAACAGTTTTATCTTTTCCAACAAGACACAACTCTTAATGTATAAGATTAACAAACTTTAAAGACATTAATGAGAAACTCAATTATCTACTAACAGATGCAACAAACAAAGAACGCTCAAACTTTGAAAGCTCTATGAGTCTGAGGCCCTCTTAAAAAGTAGTAATGTTGGTATATAATGTTTGGGATAGGATGAAGAACTAGAAAGTGTACGTATTGGTCGGGGAAAATAAATTGAAGAATTTTGCATAACAGAAGCTCATTATGATTCCAAGTTTCATTTGGGCAGCTCCAAGAAGTATTGACATTTTCATCTTAAGCGAGTTCAGGAACGATAAGTCACTGCCAGTACCATGCCACAACAAATGGATGTGTCTCGGGTTTTGATCAGACCAACTGTAGTAGCCTCACTGAACAAGAGGGCATAAGCAAAAAAACTGAGAATCGTAAAGATTTCTTTTCAAGGATGCGGGGAACTAATTGACATATCTGCAAGAGGCATCCTGGCACTCATATGCTGAGGGAGCAAACAAACGGTATGGTATAGAGAAGAAGAACTCGTTGTAGTTTAAACCAGTGTAGATTGAGAAGAGTGACATCATCAGTATAACGTAACGGCCACCAAAAGCCATTTCCATAATATTCCCAAGTTTCTGTTGTCAGGAAGCAAGGATTGATGGGTTAGCATCTGGAATTGCAAGAAAGAAAAACATTGGCGACGAAGCAAAGTAACAACTAAGGAAATGACATATCATTGATTCAACTTTGAGAATTGGAGTCAAACACAGCAAGCTGCAACGCATCTTGAATCTGCACATGCAAAACTTTAAACTCATTGTCGCACCAGTACATAGGCAATGATTTTCAATAATATGCAACTAGAGCTACTCACTTCTGTCGCTGCAAAGACAGGACTCTAGCCTTCACCCACAAGGCACTTCTTAGTCACATCAAGACTAAGCATGTTCAGAGTGTGATAGACGGCTTTTCCTTTGCGAGCCTGCATGGATGAGGATTAATGATGATTATTGATCTCACCTAACAAATATATGACATTGGACATTAATGAGCACTCTACTAGTGAAAAGAAAGCTTCAAATAATATAAGACCTTGAGGTTCCATTGCTCAAACTTATCTCCAATAATGGTTTCCAGAAGAATCTTGCGGTGATCCAACACAGCACTTATATATGGTAGTCTTATGCTCTGCTAACCGACCCGAGACCTGAAACATTACGAGACAACTACACAAAGTTAATAGTTTTTGCGAATAAACTATCATCATTGCAGACAGCAGATAAATCACTGGCCGAAGACTCACTCTCCCATGGATGCTAACCGTCTGTGCACAAATATAACCCACCTAAGGAACACTTCAAAGTAATAGGGAACACATATGTGATTAATTTATCTTTGTTTTCTTCTTGGGTACTTCATATGTATAAGTTGTTGGCATCTAGAAGAAGAAATACTATGATACATTGTTCACCGAAAGAGAAAGGATTTGGTCTCTTTGTTTTTGTAATAAACATTTCTTCTGAGTCGAGATAGCCCATGAGTATTAATGATCTTCTGTAGAAACATAGCCTAACGTGAGAGGAAGATGAAATCGAGTGGATTTGCTTAGGTTTGTTTCGGACCTTTCGGTTGTGATTAGTATTATCAAATTGCATTGATAATTAAAAGAGTAAAAGACTAAAAGTCATTGGAATAAAAACTAAAAAAAACTGTCACTTATCGACGTCGTTGTAGTTCGTCTATCTTTTGAGTGTTAAGCTATACAGTATTAAGATTAGATCTCTTTTCTTTTTTTTTTTGGTTTTCGTCAACATGAATTGCGTCTTTAAATTACGTGTTAGCATTTTTGGAAAATTTTCTTATACAATAAGATACAAGAGAGTTGCATTGTTGCGAGTTCAGTTTACATACTTTTCTTAATTAACATCTTTGCATATTGTTAAGATAAATGTTTACTTAAGACTTGGATAAGTTTCACTCTGAATCGGGTATTTTTTCGAAACTTCCACCAGTATTCCTTACACAAAACATAAGATAAAAAAAATGGTTAGTGATATAATACAATAGATATCGATAAATGGTAATGAATGGTGCATTAGCTAGATCCATGTCCTCTAATCTTATGTTACAGCCATCTTCATTTCCAATATGACATATTCTATCAAACAATCATCCTAGAAACATCATCGCACACAATAAAAATGGGAAATATAAAATTTGATCAACCAAGCACAGCAACCATTTTAGAAATCATGAACTTGTAATTACAATAAATTATCAATGAATGAACTAATCCTTGTATTTTTCATACAATGTTAGATCAATTTTCACTTCCAATTTTTGATATTTTAACAGAAAATGTGATTCAGTTTACTACCAATTAGAACGCTCTTCAATTCTATTGGTTGTTAACTGCGATTATGCTATATATATAAACGTAACTTCCATATTATTTTCCATATATATACAAACAAAATTAAATGGTTCATATTTCGGAACCCTAATATACACACCAAATTCCTAAAAGGTTCAAAGTCATACCCATTATTTTTAATTTTAAAACAAAATCTGCTTAAATAAAATATGCATTCACAGACGTAATAGGTCAACGAGACTCGATTTTAAAACGAAATTAAAAAAGTAGTATAACGTACGTCTGAAGAAAATGAATCCAAATAAAACTCTTTTTTTTTTTTTTGCCATCAAATAAAACTCAATTGATAGCTAGTTTTTCCCTAAAATATTTAACGTCAAAGAAACACAAAAGAAGGAAATAAGAAAACAATTACCTGAGTTTGCTAGTAGCCCAATCAGCCCATGTCCTGGCCCCTTGAGCAGCTTCTCCGGCGCTGCTTTTAAAACTCGAGGCGGCAGCCTCAGCGGCAAGAGTCACCTCACTGGCAGTCACTTTCTCTGGTAGCTCTTCCGCGGAAACCCTTATCATAACCATTATCACCATTAAGATTATTGCAAAGAATTTTACTTTTTCCATTTTGGCTTACACTTTTTTTTTCCTTCTACCTATTAAAAATTTAGAAAATAATTACTATTGATTACGATTTTTTTTTTTTTTTGCTAGATTGAGTTATCTTCTTCTATATGACAAAGGATGTTTACTATTTATAAGAATGTAAGAGCGATTGAATAGGCAAAAAGAGTGGAGCACAATTTTGTTATATGTATTTTGAATAACTTTTTGATTATTTTAATCTTTTTTTCGTTTATTGTTTTTATGATTTTTCTTTTTAAAATTTGTAAATTTATAATTTTCATTTTTGTTAATGATTTTAAAATTTTAACAAATAAATATATTTTGATACATGTCAGCATCTTAAATCATCAAACTGTCATTTGTCACGTTCCTATTAATTACTAATTTTGAGGAATTCAACTTTATATACTAAGAAGATATAAAATAAATATAATATTTAAAATCAATAAAAGATTGACAAAATATACCTAATCTTTTTTAAAGTTATGTTATTGTGTTTGATAAAAGATTATGACAGAACATATATCTTTATATAGAAGTGATTATTTATAATTTTTTGGGTTTATGATTTCTTAAAAAATGTAAATGACTTTTAATTAGATTAATCATTTTTGGTTTATAATTTACTTTTAAAAAGGGTAAATTACTTTAATTCTTTTATATTATATACTTTAAAAAATGTAAATTACTTTTTTGATTACTTTAATCTTTTTTATTTATAATTTGTTTTTATGATTTTTCTTTTTAAAATTTGTAAGTTTATAATTTTCATTTTTTTAATGATTTTAAGATTTTAACAAAGAAATATATTTTGACACATGTCAATATCTTAAATCATCAAATTGCCATTTGTCACGTTTCTGTTAGTTACTAAATTTGAGGGATCCAATTTTATATAATGAGATTTTTAACCTAAAAATTACCTATGTTAATTTTAAATAAAAATGAATAAAAAGTGATGTGTCCCATCTGAAATTTGAACAATCAAATGCTAGAAAAATTCTTATATTATTAATTAGATACAAAACATAAAATAAAATATATAACACAAAATATAAGATAAAGAGATAGTAAATTGTAAAATTTAAAATTAACATCAATTATAATTCATTAAATTAAAGATAACAAAATTGAGAGAAAAAACTTACAAATTCTGAATGACATATGACAATTTCTCATAGTTCATCTTGAAAGAAAACTTTACTAAAAAAAGAAAACTTTATTAAAAAAATATAGAATATGGATCGAGTTAAATAGATAAGGTCAGGGTTTGAAAAAATGATCAAATAGTGGTACATAACCTGAAAAGCAAGAAAGAGGAGAAAATAATCAAACAGTGGTACATAACCTGAAAAGCAAGAAAGAGGAGAAAATGATCAAACAGTGGTACATAACCTGAAAAGCAATAAAGAATATGATTAACAAACACTGGTACACAATCCCAAAATTGATAAAGAGTACAGCACATCGAATTAAGCATTTTTTCAGAATTGTTTTTTTTTATAAAGCACACGTCTACTAAACATGTTTGGAATTGGTAAATATTATCAATGTAAAATTAGATATATTATACAAACAAAATATCTATTATTGATAAAATAATTTTTAAAAATAAATATAATATAACTATAGAATAATGATAACCTACATTCTCTTAATACAGATTCTATTAATGAAATCAGTCTTGATTGCAAATTCACTGAACTGAGTTGTGGAAGCGGTTTTGTCAATGTGTCTGCCAACTTATCAATGGAGTTTATATAAGAGTTGTGCAACACATTATTCTGAATAAGTTTGTGAACATAAAGAAACACAAGAAACACAAGAACCAAATGCTTTAATTTGTACCAGAATGGAAAAAACGAGATTAGCACAAAGATATAAAACTCTGACGTTATTGCAATAAGAGCATCACCATCGGTGTAGAAACTGTCAATAGTTTCTCACAAAGATAATATTAATATTTTTTATATAATTTAATTATCTAATTAATTTTAAAGTTATTATCAAAACTAATCAACTAATATCAAAACAAGTGTCAATACGGTATCTGAAGAGTCTTCCTTCGAGAAACTGTTCGGTCTCTTTTCTCTCCTTTTTAGTTTCTCTTTCCTGTTTTTCTTTTTTTATTATTTTTTTTATCTTTGAGAACACCTCTCTTATACACCCGATAAGGGTGCTCTAAGTAGTTAGAGTTGTAACAACATCGTTCTCTCAATATGAATTCCATTAGCAAAAACAGTCTTGATTGCAAATTCACTGAACTGAGGTGTTGAAACGGTTTTATCAATGTGTCTGCCAGCTTATCAATCGAGTTTATATAAGAGTCCTGCAACACATTATTCTGAATAAGTTCTTGAACACAAAGAGACACACGAACCAAATGCATTAATTTATACTAGAATGGAAAAACGAGATTAGCACAAAGATATATGACTTTGACGTTACAATAAGTAGTTGGAGTTGTCCTGGACTTAAGATGAAGCTTGGTCATGAGCCATTGCACTCTTGATGCAGCTGTCGAAACTGCTATGTATTCTACCTTTATCCAAGACGTGCAACACCATGCTGCTTCGTCTAGGTTGCTTTTTGAGAAAATAATGTAAGCCATGTAAACAATTGTCATCATGATCACTGATATAGTCTGCATCGGTATAATTAAACATGAAGATTAAATGACGTTGAGGCAAAGTAGCAATTATTTTATCAGCATTGCCAACTAGATATTGTAAAACACTCTTTATTGCTTCCTCATTCCTCATGTACTGTAATTGGCCGATCAATGGCAATATATGGTTAAATATACAACCCTTCCTACCTTGGAAGTAACTTATTTAATTATTTAAGTATCGAAAAACTTTTGAAGAAAAACTCGTTTAACCAAGCGATTGTAGTCTAGTAGTAATGGGTTCACAGTTATAAATACTTCTATCTAGGTTCGACTCTTAACCACATTAGATTTAATATGGCTTCCATTTGGTTTCCAAGACCATACCAAAATCAATTGGACGCGGTGTTAATTGTAATCCACAAAAAGTCCAAACATCTGAATTTTTTTTTTTTCAAAACTCGTTTTTCTAATTTTTCCTTTGAAAGATCCCGATAACCCATTTTTTTTTCTTGTGCAGATGGATTTTTAGAGCTTTCTATCCAAGAACCAACGATAAAAAATTATTTCATTTTTCTAATTTCCGTTAAGGGATTATTTACTAAAAAAAATATAAAACGAACGATTTATGCATATGAACATATTTGACAAAAACATTTCAAAAAAATTTGTATGAAAAATAATAAAAATTTATATCATTATATTTTACAGTAAAATTTAACAAAATTTACTCTATAAATATGAACATATTTATTCAATTGTAATACACAATATATTATATAATATTACATCTGTCCTTTAATTTTTTTTTTTTGGCCAAAATTCTTCTCCCTCAATTGATATGCTACTTATTTTTTTCTATCTTCAAAGTTATTTTTTTGTTTTAATACAAGTTTTTAAAAAATATATATATTGTGGCAAAATGTAATATAGCCAGAAAAAAAAAAAAGAAAATAACATATCTCGGAGAAAACAAGATAAAAGAAGCTCGCTCATGTGTATTCGCTGTTGGACTTACAAACAAACTTTCCGATCTAACAAAGAGTTTCTTTTCCTCCCAACATTCTCTCTCCTCTCTCTCTATCATCATCGTTGCTGCCACTCTCTCCGTTGACTTCCACCTTCTCCACCGCCACCGTCCATTTCCGCCTCACAGGTAAACAGTAAAAATTTTCTCCAAATTCAATTTCAACTCATTCTCTTAATCTGATTCTGAACTCTACTGATTACATAATAACAACCATTGCCTTACTTCCTTTTGAACAGTTTCGGCCGAGAAGAAGACGACAACAATGGTGACGGAAGTTACAGAGACGGAGCGCTGGTGCGTCGTTACAGGTGGTAGAGGATTCGCTGCAAGGCATCTCGTTGAAATGCTCGTACGCTACGAGATGTTCCACGTCCGCATCGCTGATTTAGCTCCGGCCATACAGCTGGAGTCTCACGAGGAGAAAGGACTTCTCGGTGAAGCAATGAGATCCGGTCGTATTCACTACGTCTCCGCTGATCTCCGTAACAAACCTCAAGTCATCAAAGGTTATTTTGATAATTTTCAGAGTTGATTGATTGTATCTTCTTCTTTTCGTTATCTGATGATATAAAATGTGTTGAATGAACAGCTTTTGAAGGGGTAGAAGTGGTATTTCACATGGCAGCTCCTGATTCGTCTATCAATAATTACCAGCTTCACTATTCAGTTAATGTTGAAGGTTTGTTGAAAACTAAAATTTCTTCTTTGATGTGAAAATGCATTATGAACCAAGTCGCCTTGGTCCACAGAGCTAGTAGCTTTCCGCCACCTGGGTTCGAGTAGCATTAGCCACAATGGATTATATGAAAAACTGGATTTTTGATGTGTAGGGACAAGAAAGTAGCATTGGCCACAATGAATGATGTGAAAAATGGATTTTTTTGATGTGTAGGGACAAGAAATGTAATTGATGCTTGTGTTGAGGTTGGAGTGAAGAGGCTTATCTACACAAGTTCACCTAGTGTTGTGTTTGATGGGGTCCATGGTATTTTGAATGCTAATGAAACAATGCCGTATCCAGTCAAGGTGTTGTTATTATGTGAAAGTCTCAATTCTTTACTGTTTTTTTGAGCTTCTGTTTATTGAGAGTCTTTCTTGTTTTTATAGCACAATGACTCGTATTCAGCAACTAAAGCTGAAGGTGAAGCTTTGGTTATGAAAGCGAATGGGAGAGATGGACTGCTTACTTGTTGTATACGTCCTAGTAGTATATTTGGTCCTGGTGATAGATTATTGGTTCCTTCGCTTGTAGCTGCTGCCAGGGCTGGCAAATCCAAGGTTGGGTCTATGTTTCCTCTGTTTATCTCTTTGGTCGACTGAATGCTAGCGATCTTCATTGCGACCTTTTATGCACTCGTCTCTCCTTATTAGTGATGGTTTCATCATTCCTGGTACTTCCATCACAGTGTGTAATCCATAAATATGCTACATATGAATTTTTTTAACACTTTGTAGATGATCTACTAAAATTGCGTGATTCTGGCATTAGTTTTCTTAGGAATATAAGAATCTCAATAAATTTAATCAAAAGCTAAAGATGCATTGTCTGCCTGGTCTTTTGCTTTGCCTACATTTACGATTCTCTATTGTTCAGTTCATTATAGGTGATGGGAGTAACTTCTATGATTTCACATATGTTGAAAACGTTGTGCATGCCCATGTCTGTGCTGAGCGAGCTCTAGCATCAGGAGGAGAAGTATGTGCAAAAGCTGCAGGCCAGGTATTTGGTTTCTGTTGATTCCATATTGTACTTGTTCAATATGGTAGTGTGGCAGTTTGTTTGCTGCTGTTCTTATCTTATTGTATATATATGTACCTCTCTAAGTTTTGGTCTGATCTGCTATAACGTTCTATTAGTCTATAATGAATGGAACCATTAGGCGAACTGAATGAATAAGAAAGGCGCAACCTTATGTCTGCTCCTTATCGATATTAAGAGAGTTAGAAAGTTGCATGACATACCGTGAAAACATACATACAAGTTTAGCTCCAGATTGTTTATATTTGACATTTAAGTTGTCCTCGTAGGTTTTCTTAGACTAACTTTCTTCAGGTTGGGTTATAATGTGATATCACATGGATTAGACTTAGTTTTGTCTTAGGCAGAGTTACAAGGTTTATGATATATGGAAATTCTAACTTTAGCTTAATCTAACATGAAATGGCTGTGCAGGCATACTTTATTACCAACATGGAGCCAATTAAGTTTTGGGACTTTATGTCACTGCTTCTTGAAGGACTTGGCTATGAGAGGTACATTTTCTTTAACAAAAGCTACTAGAATGGTCTTCCACTTCTGGTGGTTATTTTTATGTCTAGTGTGTTAGTCGTAGCTAGATATCTGGTTTGCTTTTTAAACTTTGGCATACACAATGCAAGTAAACAAAGTGCACTCAGTACATTTGATTTATGCTTATTTATAAGTTAATAGTAGTTGGTTTCTTTTCCGCAGCAAAATCTTGCTTTTGTTCTTAGTTAATCAATCTTAGTTTCGAAAAATCATTTTTGTATATATATAAGAAAAACACATTTAGAATTGATGTGTCTAATTTTTTCTAATATTTGTTTCACTCTATTGGTAACTTGTTTTTGGCCTCGTCACAGATTAACACTACTTTATGATAATTTTGCAGGCCGAGTATAAAGATACCTGCTATTGTGATGATGCCAATAGCACATCTTGTTGAACTGGTATATAAATTACTGGGACCATACGGGATGAAAGTACCACAGCTAACACCTTCTAGAGTTAGGCTGCTCTCGTGCAGCAGAACTTTCGATTCTTCGAAAGCAAAGGATCTTTTAGGCTACGCTCCTGTTGTCCCACTTCAGGTTCATATAATCTTTTCTTTCATTTAAGACACAGTTCGATATATACTTTATGCTTTGGTATCGCTTACCATTTTCACTTTCATTCTGTAGGAAGGTATAAAGAGGACAATAGACTCATTCGCACACTTGGCGGCTCAAAACCAACCCAAAAAAGAAGGTACGTATGGTTAATAATATCTTTTGCTTTGAGAAACACTAGTAATCATTGGTTTTCATTAGTTTAAGTTGCATATTGAGAAAGTGATTTTGGATGGCGTGATTGATATTTGCAGTTACAGTTGTATGGAAAAAGCAGACACTCATTGCAATAGTCATTTTGATAGCATCAATTGTTTTCTTCTTCCGTGGCATTCTATCAGAGAAAATGAGATTGTTCGGGAGCAAGAAGAATGACTAAAGAAGATGACTCTATAATCCCAATAATCTCAAATTCCCAACAATGCGTATTTTGGAGCTTTTTACTTTTTTTTTTTACGGGTTTAAACCTGAGACCTGACTCATGTGCATACATCACTTTGGGTATGGATGTTGATTGGTTTGAGTTGCGTGTATTTTTTTGTCTCCCCTTTGTAACTTGAACTCTGTGACAGTCAATTTCTGTTTTCACTCTAATACCAAAATTTATTAATCGGTTTGGATCAATTTTTTTTTGTCAGCTTAACCAACAAAATACTGTTAATTTAATTAGCAAGTAGGATAGTATTTGCGCTATTACGCAAAATTAATTGTTATTTTTATGTTATAGTTTAAAATTTTAGGTTTATAAAATTCCACAATTTGTATAATCTCATGTATAGGGTCAACAAAATGATTTTTCTCATTTTTCAGCTCTATATATATATATATATATATATTGAATGTAATCATAAGAGTACTAATTTTTATTTTAATACTAATTCAGATATAATTAATTATGTAAAAATATTATTAGTATTTTTAATGCAAATTCTTTTATAGCTAATAAAAATTTTAAATTCTGTTTGACAGTATATATATACTTATTCTATATAAATGTGTTTAAATTCCAATTTTAATGTGTTTGGATATATAGATATTATAATAAAATAAAATAAAAATAAAATCTGAGAAAAAAATAAGGACATGATGCATTAAAAATGGTCTTCAATTGCTGCTCTTTAATATACAATAAATGATTTCAACTGTTGATTATTATTTATTAGCTTTTAAATAGATGGAGGAAAATTGTAATAATCCATTTTTTGTATAGAATTTTGTTTTTTAAATAGTATATTCGAATATGATGTACATTCGTAGTTGTATGCATAACTTTTCTGGACCAATTTATTTACGTATATAAGTTCCATCCAATATATATGATATATACTATCAATTTAATTTAATTAACTATATTTATTATTTATTTTCTTGAAACTACCGTCCACATGTTTCTTTTTCATATTCCGCAATCTCTTTCTTCCATATCTCAACCATTTTATTCTTTTTTTCGTTTAATCATTTTCCTTCATTTTTATTATTAACAATTTGATCAAAATAGATAAAAGTAAAAAAGAAACATAGACAAATTATTATTAAAAACTTAAAAATAAATGTTCAAAGCTCAAAATTTAAAGATTCAGTTTTAGTTATTTTCTGGTTCAATATAATTTACACTTTTTACCAATTTTTAAACAATTTTTTTTGAGTTTTATAAATATTGGGTTTTGATGATGACCCAAACTGGATGATTCTCCTGATCATGGTCAATCCGGTTCAGCCGGCTGACCCGGTTCGATATTAAAAATAATTTTTTTTTGCAATATGTTTGTATCAATATCAATTAATATTTTGTCATATAAAAAATGAAATTTACTTTATGAAGGATCATCTGCAATGCATAATTCATAATTATAAAATATTGAAATTAAAATATCTGAATATGATTTGTTACACCGCAACAATGATATAAAAAATTTAGAGATGATGTATAGTTTCATACAAAATATTTTAATAGATAGATGTCCAAATATAATTTTTCATAATCTTTAAATGTATTTTTGTATCCATATAATACTGCCAGACTTAAAATTTGGATTGAATTTAGTTTGTATTCGAATATGAAAATGTTCTTATTATGAAATTATTCAACAAATATAAGTTTGACATAAAAATTAGCAACTTCATGCAAAAAGTCAAAACTTCATTGAAAAGAAAAACTTAAACATTAAGAAAATGATTTCAAATAGACATAAACACTCTCAATTGAAAAAAATTGGACTTAACTTATCATCATCTAAAATATTTTGCACGTAAAATTTGTTTATTGTAGATGAAAACTAATACTTTCATTAAATTTACAAAAAATCAATTATTGACAATGAAATAACTATACAATACTTTAATCCATAGAATAATAAACATGAGATACAGAACAAAATAAATACTTATGTCATGACTTGAACATATAACTTATTTAAATTTAAACATATTAAAATTAATGTTCTCAGTTCCAAAATATTACTGAACTGTACCAATAAAGAAAATATCAGTTTTTTTGCATTCAACAAAAGAAGAAACTTAATATAATATATATAATGTAAAAATATATAATGAGTTGTTAGATTTTATATATTATGAACATTTCTGAATTAAAACAAAATACGAAGCGCAAAATACCTAGATAAATTTATCAACAAAACTTTAAAATAAGTTTTTTTCATATTTCATTTTTTTTACTAATATAAGAAATTATCGATTTGCTACTAAAAATTATAAAATACATTTTTGTTATTATATTAAGATAAATAAAATATTCTCATGTTATATATTTTTCTATATTATGTATTTGAAGCAAGGTTCTTTTGAATTTTTCTAATGTGCTTATTATCATATGTTATAAATAATTATTGGTTTTTAAGTTGGAAAATGTAATCAATAGTCTTCTTTTATTCTGTAATGTGATTCGGCTTCTTCCATATGTATTTTTTTTCTTTCTAGAATACGATTCGTCTCATTCTACATGTTTCTACCTTACTTCATCTACTACGATATTATAAATGATAAATAGGTTCGCGTATTATTTTATATTATCATTAAAAATATAAAATTATAAAAAAATTTAGCAATATGAAATATAAATATATCTATTTTAAAATGTTTTCAACATATTTAATAGTATAAAATTGAATCAAATATAATACAAAAGTAGATCTACTAAGTTAAAAAATATGAAAATATTGGCTTTTAGTTTGATCAAATATGCAAGTTTTGAATATTTATATTCACTAACAAACTTTTAGATAGTCACACATTTAATTTTGATAGTAATATTTAATTTTTGATAAAAAATTGATATTGAATATTATAATTAAATAAATGCATTTTATCATTTGAATGTAATAAACATTCCATCTTATAAACAAACATGACACACATAGATGTTATTCTATTTTTTCAAAACATTTAGCATTAAATTATTTCTATATAAACATCTTACAATTATCCATCATATATTTATAACTAATTACGGTCTCACCCAATCCAACCATTCAAAAATCTTATCTCTAAATATATCTTAGATAACTCTTATCACAAATATTAAATTTTGCATAATATAAAGTAAGAGAACTCTCAAAATATTCACAAACTTTATTAGAAAACAACCAATACTTACATTTTTGTTCTCTAAAATTTGATTTGGATGTTCATTCATGTTATTGACATCATTCAATAAACATTTGATTTGTTTTTAAGATACACTATTACATTCATTTTCTTTGACATTTTTTTTTCTCTCATTAACATAATAAATTGAATTATGAAATTGATTACATTAATTTCCTTACATAAAAGTTTAATGTGTTGATGCACTTATAATTTAGCTATCTCTCTCACCAAACCTATAATTCATTATCTTCTACATATTATTCACTTTCTAGATTAATTTTATGATTTAATATCTAATCTTTCGTAAATTTAAAATTATTAAAACAGTTTTAAAATAGTTTGGGTATTTATGAAGTTTTAAGAACATGAATCAAGTAATTCATCTTAAAATCTTTATCTACAAAAATTTAAAATAAAATATATTTTAATTATGATATGAAGAGAAATTTACATATTAGTAAATTACAATTAATATTTTAATACTTCTTCTATTTCCGTATATTAGTTGTTTTTGTTAAAAGTATGCAGATTAAAATATTTTTTTACTTATACATTTTATAAACAAAATCACTATTTTATCTCTGTATTTAATTAAAAAACAAAATAATGGTGCAAAGAAAAAAAAATGGAAGGAAATATTAAAGATCACACGTTGAGTTTTTAGATAAATTTTTACAAAATAAGTTTAGAGCTAACTTTAACATAAACAATTGGTAGAAAAAAATGAGGTCAATTTAAATTAGAAATTCAAAACTTTATAAATAAGCCATAATAAAATGTTGTATAGAGGCCTTAAAATATAAATGATCACTAAACCTATTTCACAGTTTCTATTTTTGATTTGAATGTTTCAATTCTAAATGATGAGAATGAAGTTTTACTTGCGTTTAAACAAAATTATATTGAATGAAGAAAGTTTGTTGATATATACAACATACTTCATATCAATGATAAATGGTTGTATATGATGAAGAAATCCGAGAATATTATCTAATTTATATTATAGAAGATCCAAATCATATATGTCAAAATAAAAATTATATCCCAATTAATGTTTTTAGAAGTGATGACTCGTTTAATATTTGATGAGGATTGATATTCTTTCCACAAAATTAAATTGTGATGTCATATTAGTCAAAATTTTATGAACTTATTTAGTTCGTCGAAATAGTGAAAATGTTTCTATTTTTTTTATATTATGTCTACTACTAAACGAATTATATACAATTGTTATGATATTATCGTCATTTATGTCGCTTCTCGAATGGAAACCCTAAAATACCAATATACAAGTGAATACTTTTCTAAGTAAGTCTAAAAACAACCATACAACGAAAATATTATTATTATTTTTCTATATTCTGTTACAAAAACTAAAAAAAAATTACTTAAAATACACTTAGAAAAATGACCAAATATAGAAATATTTATGCATGTTAATCTTCAATATCTCAAATATATTTTCTTTAATTTTTTTTTTAATGGGATGAAGCTTTCCAATATCAAAATTCATCGTGTTCAAATTAAATGATCAAGTGAACATTTACAAGTTTGATTGTGTTTGAGGGATGTTTATGAAAATTTTTGGTTTGATTCCTATTTGTTCATTTTCTTTTTGTTCCATGGTTTTATGAAGAAAAACAAACTCTGGATTGATAAGATACTTAGAGTGTATGGTAGTTTTAATTGTGAATTAGAAAGATAAAAGTTTGGTAATTAATAAACTTTGTTGACTAAATATTGGATTTTAAATATTGTATTTCTTGTAAATTGTGATTAAAATTTTGGAAGCTAACGATTTTACTTTTTTTCATTGAATTTTGTTTTAATATTGTTTTAAATTTTTTCATTAAATTTTGAAAATAACTTATATTTTGAAAGAAGAAAAAACCTTTAAAACAATGTTATATATATATATTGGAACATAGTATTTATCTAAGTTGATTGTTGTCATAAACTATATAAATAAATTTGATGAAAATAAAGTTATTAAATTAGCAAATTTGGAATCAATATAAAGTTTTTTTGGGTAGAAATGTTAAATTTATTTATCAATTAAGAAAACAAATGTTTACAAACTCGTGACCTTCAAACATTATAGATTAAGAGAGCTGTGGTAAAACAAATTTGAAGTTCTAGTCAAACTATATAATTAATAGATAATAGTTATTATGAGATTTACATTGTAAAAAAATATAATAAATTAAATAAATAATTTTAAATTAACAAATAAGTTGATAATGTATCATAATTATCTCTATTGTACATTCTATATATAATAGTCTTTGATCCGCGCTATACGTGGACATATGACCAATTGTTATATTGAATATTTTTATTATTTTGTGTTTTTTTTCTGTTCCCCTTAGTTGTATTGTTGTTATTTTTTTTAGTTTTCTTTTGTCTATTATTTTTAAAAAAAATTTTTGGTTTTCGTGGTTTTTTTTTAAAAATTTTTAAATATTATATTTCTATCTTTATAGTTGTTAGTATGTCTTTTTTTATTGTATTTGTTTTTTGTCTATGCATTAATAATTATAGTCTTTTATTAATAAAAAATGATTTCAAAATCTGAGGGTAATTGGTTAGCTTTTTAGCACTATAATTTACATATGAAATTATATTCAAATCCATTCAAAAAATTTCAAATCAAATAAATTGTAAGAATCTATCAAACCTGAATAAGAGAAGATTTTAATTCTTATATTCAAATATTTAATTGAATAACAATAGATTTTAAACTCTTTTAATGATGAGATCGTAAATATAAAAGCCAATAAAACTAGATTGCAAAATTTCTTAGTATATATATTATAAATACAATAACCAATGCAACAGATTTTAATAAAGAAAATTTGAAACAATAATTGAATAACAACGGATTATAAACTGATAGAATTAATGCTAAATCAAGTATTGAATAATACCACCTAAATTTGTATAGAAATTGGGCTTCCAAGCCTCAGCGTCATGTCTTTTCCTTTATTTTCTTCTATTTTGTATTTTTATTCATAAATTTCGGTCCAATCTGAGACTTTCAGATTATAATAAGATTTCGGTCTAATCTGAAAGTTTTAGACCGATTTTAGTTCTGATTTGGTGGATCTGGAGTGATGTGGTTTTGGCTACATCCATCATGACTTGGTTCTTTATCATATATCGGTTTATAGATCTTTCTATTCGGGATACGTGGTGGTAGCCCCTAAAAGTCAGAATTTGGTCTTCTTGTATCGGCATAAATTTTGATGGAGTGTTGCAGCAATGGTTCTTGGCTTTTATATTTTGGTTTTTAAACTAAGTAACAGTTATCATGGTCCTTAGAACATGTTCACAATGACAGGAATGAATTGGCAACGGCAATTGCTGTGAGTGTCACCAGAGACAATCGTCTTCAGTCATATCTTGCTCGCAATGGTCCCACTTGGCTCCACTACCAGCTCTGTCAAGAAGCCACGTTTGGTTGACCTCCGTTCTTTATCCACAAGGTGCTTATGTCTCTTGTCTTTACCAGATTTCCTTTGATCTTGGTTTCTGTTTCAACAAGAGCTGTGTGTTTTGCTTTACTGTGCTTTATTATAGTACCTACTGGTACTTGCAACTGTTTTTACTATTTTCTTGTTTCCAGCATTTTTGCTGTTCTTGTACTTTGCGAGATTTTCTCTCCTTTATTGGTATTTTTAGTGTTAAAAAAAAAAAACTAAGTAACAGTTATTTGCAATCGTCACAATATTCCTAAATCTGGTATTCCAATTTGATTTAAATGAAAATAGATCCAAGTCCTTTTTAAAGGTTACTAGGTGAGAGTCCGCGCTACGCGCGGGATAATTCCGATGTGATTTGTTTTATTATATTTTTATTTTCTAGATTTTAATGTGTTTTTTTATATTGATAATAATCTTTTTGGTTTTTCAAAGATTTTTTGGTTTTTTTAAAGCTTTTAAAAATTTTTCTTTTGTGTTTTCTGTTGATTTGTTTTAATTTTGGTTTTAGTTTGTAGTGGTCTTTCTTTTAATCGAGTTTTCTTTGTTTTGTAATAATTTTAAAGTATTCACTCATAACATATATTCATTTATGATTTAATCAGATGGTATTTTTTTAATAAGTTAATCATTTAAATGATATAATCATTTTTATATTTTTGTGTTTAGTTTGTTATATAATCTTTTTTCGTTTTAATAATATTTTTTTAATAATTTAATTTATTCATTTTATATTTTATGTGTGTTGATTTTTTATTCAGTTCCGTTCATTTAAAGAATAATGAACTTATTTGTGATATTAATTTAGGATATCTTATGATTATCCTAAACTAATAACTGACCTATTTTGAGTTTTTAATTTTTTTTTTAAACGGCTTACATTACATTATTTTGTACCTTTTTAATATATTTGATACTTGTTCTTGTCAGCATTTTTCAATTTTGTTTGTTCTTCTTTATTATTTTCGTTGCAATTATATTTGAAACAAATTCATTGTAATTTAAGATAAATTTTCCATTCTAATATAATTCTTGTTCTTTTTTTTTGGGAATTTAATTTATTCCTTTTCTATTTTTTAATCTTTTTGACGATATTCCTTTTCTATTTTATGTGTGTTGACTTATTATTTAGTTGGGTTCATTTAAAAAGTAATAGACTTATTTGTGGGATTAATTTAGAATCTCTTATGATTATCTGAGACTCTTAATAATTGACCCGTTTTGAGTTCTTAATTTCTATTTTTTTTAAATGGCCTACATTACATTATTTGTAGTTTTTTAATATATTGGATACTTGTTCTTATCATCATTTGTAAAATAAAGAAGAAGCGATTAATAATGTGATGGTATATCACCTGCAGAATCTGGGCATACGGAATCCAATTATGTGAAAGCTTGGTTCACCCTAAAGACACCTAGACATTAATAAACATAAAACAGACAATCAAACATTGATGTCACCGAAAAAAGGGTCTCAATGAAGTAAAAACGATGCCAAAAGAAGCAAATACAACACAGAGGAAAAAAGTAATATTTCCGGTAATCAAAACTTTGTTCATATAAATTGAATGAATCATATTTAGCTGAACAATTACTTGCAAATTCAACAGACTGAAAATTACAGAGGTATATCCTATATATGCTTATGCC
>OVBI01000870.1:22931-49559 GCA_900406495.1 Sisymbrium altissimum
GTATATCCTATATATGCTTATGCCAAGAGTATAATTTTTAACAAACCATGCGATATCTGTGGGAGCTCTTTTATTTTCAAAGTCCTCTTTGGATAATTTTCCACTTCATTCAGTCCCCCTATCACCAAACCTGACAAAAATTGGAAAATAAACATCGAGGTATTGTGATTTAGACATATGACACACATCAAGAGTAGTTTGTAATCAAAGGCCCTCCAGATTTCTTCTCATCAATCATAATAACACTAAATCAAAAGAGATATGAAAGTTCATGAATTTCCAGAAGGTGTGATTAAGTTGAGAGCATTAAAATGAGAGAAACGTTTTTTAGTTACCAGGCTTAACCGATACCAAAAGTGACAGAGAGCATCGAAAATCTGCAGTTGTGCCTGTTATGTTACTTCCCCACCCACGTTGAGTCATTTCGGAGGGACATCTCTCCACAAGCTTTCCGATGAATTCATCTGAACTATAACAAAAAAAACTTTAAGAGAGAGAGGGAGAGAGACTCAGAGACGTGTACGATTTTCAAATTGGTAATGTAAGAACTGAAACCGTATAAATCGAATGAGGGATAAGCGGTATGAGGCCGGAAGATCTCACACTTGAATTTCTTTGTTTCTTCCTACCTTGGCATGAACACGTATACTGAAGAACTGGAAACGCCGGTTTGGGGAGAGAAATTGATGACATTATTTAGATACAAAATTGAGAAAGACAAAGACAAAGAGAGATTAATTGTTCATCATATATTGAATCTATTAGATGATAAGATGGGTTTAATGGCATTAGGGAAGATGAAAAGAAGCGAGTAAAATCGATATTCGATACGATTTTAAAGGAAATGGGTTTGGTTTTAATGAGTTTGTTCTCTGCCGCAGAGGAGTGAAGGAATTACGTCTCGATATGAACGAGAACGACGACGGTGAAGCGACGCGGTGGATGAGAAGAGAGGTACGACGTCAGTTTGATTTAGGACATGTGTCAAGCATATAGAAGGCAACTTGTCATTCGGCTGGAGAAAAACAGCCTTCTTTTATATATAAGGATTTATGTTCATACCTTGTATATATATATGCTCTTTACACCTTCGATTGTAACAACACAACATCAATAAACATTCTCTTATTCTAATAGATTTTTTTTCACTGAGTTTTCCAAATAAGATTTTGAATGAGGCTTGTGCAGCATTTCACACCTTTCATTCATTGATCAAGATCAAAATAAGCAGCTATACTTCTTCTTGGGAGTCATAAGTCCTAATCAGGCCCATGAAGATTTATCAAGTCGAGAATCCAAAAAGCCAATTGGGCTTGTGATTTATCAAAATTGTCTCAAGTTGGATGGAAATTGCTATCAAGACCTTTTGGACTTCAATCAAATTTGGGTAGACCCAAAGAACAAACCCAAAGGTCATTTAAAGAGAGACACACTTTTTTTTGTATTCCAAAAGTCAATTTTGACGAAAATTAAAGAGTTATTCAAAAAGAGTTAATGTTCAAAAAAAAAAAAAAATCAATAAGAGGTAATTCTCTGGTCAAATCTTACTTACTTTTCATTTCTTTTCGGTTTCCCATATTTTCATTAAAGTTTTAAAACATTGTAAGCTTACAGAACAAGTATGCACAACCATGAATAATAGCAATCCTTTTTGATTAAACATCTTCTTTGAGAGTGATTCTCTTTGTTCCTTGTGAACATTTTGATTTCTTAGTGTGTAATATCTTCTAAAATATCAAACCGGTTTTATCAAGAGGTATTCCGCAGCCTTTTGTGTGACCATTCACAACCCTAGAGTGAATCTTGGTTCTAAGATAGATTAAACGAAATGATCAAACCATTTGTTCGTTCTACACCGCGAATCATTTGAAGGTTCCATTACCATTCACTGAAACGTTTTAAGACAACTTACGAGTTGGGATCAAGCCCAATTTTGGTGTTGCCAGGCCATTTCTTGCAAAGGATTATCCCTCATACAGCCTTGAAGAAACGATCTTGGAAGAAACCCTTGTGCTAGTAGCTGTGGTTTATCACAACTTCTCAGCACTCAGTTGTTTGGTCTCGTCCTGATCCAGCTTACCTTCAGTCCAATCCGATTTTACTGATTTTTTCTTGCTACTTCTTTTAAGCTTTCTTCTCGGTTTATAGACAGTACCATGAATAGTGCATGAACAGTGTATAAACAGTGTTCCAAAGATAAAAATGCCTAATAGACCTTCAGCTCAGCGGTTCAATCATGACTAGTCATAGATACATGTAAAAGGATCAGGTTGCCATTTTGTCGTATGTTCGGGTCGCCACTTCCCATGAACTGAAGTGGGCGACCAGCTGTTCACTTTTTCTGCTCACCACTTGCTATGAGGGGAAGTTGGCGAGCTGCTTAACATACTCTCTGGTTGCCAACTTCACAAGAGGATACTTGGCGACCTGTTTTATATTTTTTGGTGATTCGTAAATGATTTTAGCTTGCATGTTCTTTTGCTGAAGGACACCGGCATGCTGTGAATGGTGTTTTGAATGTCAAGGGACAAGTTTTTTCTTGCCCACTCCTTACTTAGGAAAGTTGGGGAGCTGTAAATAGTGGTTTGCTGGGTTTATAGCTCGCCCAATCATCCTTTAAAAGAAGTTGATGAGCTGGTCCTATGCTCAGACATGTATTCTGCTCGCCCAATCATCCTTAGAGGATATTGCCTAGCTGTTTTTGTCCTCGGACAGATGTTCTGCTCGCCCAAACTTCCCTAAGGAAATTTGGCGAGCAGAGCTGATCCTGGGATAGAGGTTCTTCTCACCTAAACCTCCCTTAGGGAAGTTGGGGAGCAGACCTGGTCCTTGGACCTCGGTCCAAGGAAAGTTGGCGAGTAGACCTGGTCCTTGGACCTCGGTCCTTGGACCTTGGTCCTTGGACTCCAAGGAAAGTTGGCGAGCAGAGCTGATCCTGGATAGAGGTTCTGCTCGCCTAAACCTTCCTTACGGAAGTTGGGGAGCAGACCTGGTCCTTGGATTGGCGAGCAGAGCTGATCCTGGATAGAGGTTCTGCTCGCCTAAACCTTCCTTACGGAAGTTGGGGAGCAGACCTGGTCCTTGGACTGAGGTTCTACTCACCTAAACCTCCCTTAGGGAAGTTGGCAAGCTGACCTGGTTCTTGGGATGAGGATCTGCTCACCTAAACCTCCATTATGGAAGTTTGGCGAGAAGACCTGGTCCTTAGACTGAGGTTCTGCTCGCCTAAACCTCCCTTAGGGATGTTGGCGAGTAGACCTGGTCCTTGGACTGAGGTTCTGCTCGCCCAAACCTCCCCTAGGGAAGTTGACGAGCAGAACTCTCATCTTGATGGCCGTCCATCTCGTTTAACCAAACCTCACGGGAAGTTGCCGAGTGGACACTATATTTTTTGTCTCCCAAACCCCTTTCCAAGGGGAATTGGCAAACTGCCTTGTGTTTTGATGAGCAACAGGT
This sequence comes from Sisymbrium altissimum, assembly GCA_900406495.1. Classification (NCBI taxonomy): domain Eukaryota; kingdom Viridiplantae; phylum Streptophyta; class Magnoliopsida; order Brassicales; family Brassicaceae; genus Sisymbrium; species Sisymbrium altissimum. Next base: position 26,388 of record OVBI01000870.1, read on the forward strand.
CACCAACTTCCCTTGTCATGGGAGTTGACGAGCTGATACTTAGTTATGCTGATCGATAGGCGAGTTGTTGGGGACAAAACTCACACCTCTGGAATTAACAGCTAAAATATTTAAATATTAGAAAACGTTTTCATGTTTGAACATTTTCGGAAAAAGGAACAATATTTGGGAAAAAAGTTTCACTTAAACTATTTTTATCGATAACTTTACGAAAAATATACACAAATTACTTTTGATAAACCGATAAAATTCGCGATTCCCCGAACCTTTTCAGAATAACCAGCCCACCAGCTCTGCGAATAACGGTCGGCTCGGCCTCGTTTTCGTTCACAATCCGGCCGAGCCGGTCGCGTAACTCTGCCAAACTCCCGGTCGAGCCGGTCGTGTCATTCAGCCAAAATCTCGGCTGACCCATTGGTTTGTGCAGCTCTTTGTCCAGGCGTCCCCTCAAGTGTCCTGGACGGTCGGCTCGGCATCTCCCTCTTCATGTGATTGGTTGAGCTGGGTGGGTACAACCTTGGTTGGCTAGGCCTCCCTCTGCCTCTCTAACTCCAGCCGAGCTGGACGTACTGTTCAATCATCATCCACGATTGGTTCCCCCGAGCCAGTCGAGCGAGACGACAATGTATTGATTCGGCCGAGCCGGCAATTTTGTCAATCATCGCGAAAGATGTTTGGGCCGAGCCGGACGTGCTACTTCCCAGACCATGCTCGGCTCAGCCATTTGCCTCTCCAAAAAATGGCCGAGCCGGACGACACTCCTCCTTGATAGTGGTCAGCTTGGCCATCTCTTCAATGAAGGTGATTGGCCGAGCCGTACGGTCTTCTCGTCATCTTTGGAAACCGTTTTGAGGATTTTATCGAGGTTTTATGAACTTTTTGATGTTCTCGTGAACTTCTTGTCGGTTTACAGAATATATAATAATATTGTTATCGAGAACGGTAAAGAGGTAATTTAAATCATACTGAATAGTCAAACCAAAGAAATTATCAAACCGAAGACAGAAGAAGAGATCAAGGCCGAGCCGGAAGGAAGCTTTCCAAAGATTCTCGAAGATTCTTTAAAGTCGGTGGAAAAGACGAAAAGATAGGTTCCTACATCAAGAATTTGGCTAGTTAAGGTTTAAAATTGTCAAGTATATATAGATATCGATGTACAGCCCTAGAGGCAGATTCTCAACTCTCATACTGTCGCACTTAGAGATTTAAGCATTGTAAACTTTCTTTTTCGTTTATTTCCTTTGTGTAGAAATTCATTATTTAATTAAATATTACTTTTCGATCTTTTTTCCGAGTTTCTTTTCTAGAATTTTTGGGACCTAATTATCGATTTACTTTCCTAAAATACATTATGCAGATTTTGGTTCCCGCAATTTGGTGCTAGAAGAAGGGTCCAAAAGCTTTCTTACTCAGAGAAAAGAGAGATGCCAAGTTCGGACCTCCAGAATCATCCGCTCGGTGGGAGCCGAACTGATTCGAGAGACTTCTAAGGATTGGATTCAATCCGGAAATGAAACTTTCCCGATATCCCTAGGACAACCTAAAAAATTCTCTGAAGGAATCATCAACACTATTATCGGAGGATCTCAATGCTTCAGCGATACGGTGGCTTTAATCAAAACTTCTCAGCGCAAGGCGAGAATATATATCGATCGATCAAGATCAAAGAAGAAATCTAAGGAAACAATCGTCTTCGAGATATCGGAGGCGTATGAGATCATCCATTTCTATGACAATCCGCTTGTGATCGAACTCATGATAGGCGATCATGACATATCTAGGGTACTTATCGACACCGGAAGTACAGTAAAGATTATCTATCGAGAAACCCTAGATAAGATGGATAAAAATTCATACGAGCTGGTAGACAAACCTAGGCCACTAACAGGTTTCTCAGGAAGTATAACCATGACTCATGGAACAATCGCTCTCCCATTCTCTATAGTCGTGGGCATCGCCATGGTAATGTTCTCGGTAGCCGACCATCCTACGATCTACAATGCTGTAATGGGAACGCCCTGGCTTAATGCCATAAAGGCCGTCCCATCTTCCTATTGTCTCTACCTCAAGCTTCCCACTGCTAATGGAACCGAGACGATTTGGGGAGAACAGAAGAATTCCTGTACTTGCTTCTTGACAGAACATAAGCTACGGACTCCTGTAACCGACGAAAGACCAGCGGAGAAGGAAAAACGAAAATCAGAGGCAGAGCTCGCACAACTCTTCCACAAGCTGCAGCTGGAAGACGCAAAGGAACAAAAAGACGATAGTCCATGCGAAACCAGTAATCTTAATTTGCATCGACGATTCCTATCCAGAAAGATGCGTTGAAATTCATGCAAACCTTAAGGAGCCAATAAAATTCGAACTGATCGCTATCATTCGAAAAAATGTGAACACTTTCGCTTGGCCAGCAGAAGACATGCTGGGAATCGACATTGCCACCACTTGGATCCTTCATGTCGACGGATAATCTTCAAAACAAAGATCTGGAATTGGGGACTGTTTGACTTCAATGATGGGAGAAATCCTGGAGCAGTCTTTCCGACTCAATTCCCAATATCGAACAACGAGGCCGAGTACGAGGCCTTAATCTCTGAGCTAAGACTCGCCCACGAAATCAAGGTAGAAAATATACATGCTTTATGTGATTTCCAGCTGGTTGCGAACCAATTCATAATAAATCCAGCTGTCTTTTAAATTTTTTTTTTTTTTTTTTGGGGGGGGGAAGGGTATACAAAAGCATTCCTACCCCCTAAAAAAANCACCACTCAGACTCGAGTTTTTTTCTGGAACTTTCCAAAAAACTCTAAAAACAAAACATTGATTTTTCCGAATTTTCTTTCCAAAAAACTCTAAAAACAAAACATTGATTTTTCCGAAAAAATTCGGAAAAATCCTGAAACACATTAACATAACTCTTTCCGAAACGATTTACGCAAATTTAACACTTTTTGATCTTTTTGGATATGACCATGCTCGTTGCTAGCCACAACGGACAAAGCTTTTCTCATCGTCCTTTTAAGGACTTAATCAATGCTCAGTACGAGCAAAGGTTCGACCACATCCGTACACGGATAAAACAGCGTGCTATATAAAGAAAGTACATGTATCTCCTAGTACTAACATCTGAAACTATATCCTTGATGATGTTCTTAGGTTTGTTTTTGAGAGGGGCATGCCACTAAAGAAAGACTCGCATATCTTAACCCTCTTTGCAAACTCGGCAACCCGGTAAGCGCCGACCATGGCACACTAGTGTTCAACATCTCAGAAACACGGTATAGAACACCACTAGATGGGATTATATAGTGTTTCAAAAGTAGAAAAATGGGGAGGTAAGTCGGAATTGTGCAACCCCTAAAAATAGACAATGCATAGCTTAGTAAGGAAATATCTTCTGAAAAATGCTAACCTATCGAAAACCCAACTCGAACGCTCCAAAGCACGCTGGTACACCAACATTCTCGATAGAACTACAAACATCTACTCATCTAAAAAGCACGACAACTCTCTGCTGACGAATATAAAACATCGCTAAAACGCATCAAACGCTCCTAAGCATCTCGAAACTCTAAGGAATCACGGGTGAGTAAAAACCTACAGACTACTCAACTCTCCTACAACAAACATACAAAATTCTAGCATGTTCTTACCTAGAACGAGCAATCGCAACACCTCAAACATGCATGAAATCGGATATCAAAAGTATGAATGCGTAACAATATAAAAGGGTTCAACTAAATACAACCATTGGGACGAATCCCAGCTAAAGTCATAAAGTGGGCCTCAAAGGACCCAGCAACAAACAATAAAAGATAAAAAAAAAAAATATAAAGAGATAAGGGTTTATGCGTAATCCTCCTCCGCAACCTTCTCGGTGACAGTCTCCGGAAGGCGCTCTGCGCCATGAATGGTTCCCGCGAACTCCTCAATTCCAGCCTCCTTGGCGGAGCTATCCATCGAGACATCCCCGTAGGAACGAGAGACAGAAGCCGAAGAGCTAGAGGATGGAGCAAGGCACTCGCGAAGCTCATTAATAACTCGATCAGCTGAACCCTCAAAACTCGAGAAATCCACCTTCATCTGCTCGACCTTCGAGCGCCTCGTAGCTAGCTCCTTGGGATCATTCCTGTAAAAAAAATAGCAAAGATTTTGGAGTTGCATACTCCCATCTCATTGCAGGACACAAAAGCGCGACTCGAGATCAGCTTCTTGATCAGAGCTAATGCTTTATCAGCATGAATACGACTCTTGTCCTTCACCGCCTTGAAACCATCGCGGTATGACCTTTTGTTCTTCACCTTGAAGGCAGCACCTTCTTCTGAAAGCTGTTCCTTCAAACCTGCAATCGGAGACTCGAGATTATCCTTGGTGTTGCTTAGGCGGGTGGTGACAGTGGCATTACGGTTTGCCTCCTCATTCAGGCTAGCTGTGGGAACTAGATTTTGCATAGTGTATTTTCGGTTCGATAATTGGATCCCAAAAGTTCTGGAAAGAGAAACTTCACGAAAGATATTAAACAATTTCTGCAAAAAGGTAAAATACACAAAAAGTAAAGATAGAGAATATTTTTATTACCAAATCCGAAAGTACGGGATTTCGAGTTATTCAATCTGCCTTGAAGACTGTAAATCGATATGTATTTATACTAGACAACTCTAAGACTCAACTAGCCAAATTCCCGATGTGGGAGCCTATCTCTTCGCTTTTTCCATCGACTTCAAGGAATATTTGAGAATCTTCGGGAATCTTTCATCCAGCTCGGCATTTATCATTGGTCCATCGATTTCTTCGGTTTGACTTTCCGATTTGATTTGAGTCAACGCTTTGTCGTTTTCGATAGAAAAAAACGTCACGATATTCTCCGAAAATGACGCGAATTTAGGTTTAAAACATGGTGAAGTTTACGAAAACACCGATAAGTCCCTGAAAGAGCTCCCGGAAGTGTCGAAATGATCAACAAGCTCGGCATAACACCCTGGGGGAGTGAAATGCCGTGCTGGCTTCCTTCTGGGCTTACTCATCGTCCAGCTCGGCATTTCCTGAGGGGAGAAATGCCGAGCTGGTCTCCAGTTCGTTTCTTTCTTAATTTTATGCATCCAGCTCGGCATTTTGGGTCACGAAACAGGTCAGCTCGACATTTTGGACGGGCAGACGATGGAATGAGTCACTCAGCTCGGCATTTCCATGGACAGGATGGAATGCCGAGCTAGTTCACTGATTTTGGCGAGCTGGTTGTGTCCCAAGGTAAAATGTCCAGCTGGTTGCGTATCCAGGGAATTGATGATCAGCTAGACACCTCCTGGATGGGCTGAAGACCATCCAGCTCAGAATTTTATGGTGAAGGAGTGAATGCCAAGCTGGTTCATAGCCTTCGATGAGCTGATGGTCTGTATTCGAGAAATCGCGACTTTTATCGGTTTTTCGGACAAACCGCTCGAAAAACAGGACGGTCAGCTTGGCATCTCGAAGGATGTCAGCCAGCTCAGCATTTTTGGCTGCACAAAATTTCGACCTGGTCATCTATCCTCTTTCTGCCGAGCTGACAGCAAAACCTATCGAAAAGTAGTTTTCGTATACTTTTCTATCGAAAAATAGTTTAAATACCGATATAGTTCCGAAGATATTCAAATATAGAAGTTTTCTCTGATATTTAAATATCTTAGTCGTTAATATCAGGTATGATCTCGACAGGGTGACCAAGAAGTGTGGAACAGGATTAAGGAGCTAAGATGTTTTGCGTCCAATTCTCATTGCACCGATTCTCAAGCTGAAGTCCTTAGGCTGGCTTAGTCATCTTGTTTGGTTTGAGCGTCTTAGCATGTTTGGATCGGTTTGCAGAGTGCTAAAGATGTTGCCTCATTAATAACCTTTTACTAAGAAAAACCCGGTGGGAAAAATTGGAGTAGAGGAAAAGAGTGAAACACGCAATGCTGAGATTGATGATGTTAGTCGAGTTTTTCCAAAAAACTGTTCCAGGTAAGTTTTTCCTAAACATATTTTAGTCTGGGACCTTCTAGGAAGGCAAGGAATGCCGAGCTGGTCAGTGGTTGGCGTAATGCCGAGCTATCCTGCGTGCATTAGTCTTTCCCGGAAAACTGTTCAATCTAAGTTTTTCGAGGGTTTTCATAAGGTTATTCTGAAAGACTGTTTCGGATAGATTTTTTGAAAGTTTTAGCAGAGATCTTCCGAAAAACTTTTTTAGGATAAATTTTTCGAATGTTTTTAGAAAGCATTTCCGAAAAACTGCTCAGGATAAGTTTCTCGAAAGTTTTCGTACATGAGCTGCTGAGAGACAAAAAAAAAAGCCAAGCTGGCCACTAAATTGCCGAGCTGGCTTGCCAACGCTTGCTTTGTCTCAACATTTTGGAGCGAATGACCAAGGATTGGATGCCAAAAATGCCGAGCTGGGTATATATATATATATATATATATACTTTTTAAAACTCTTAGGGAAGGGAGGCACCAAGCCAGCAAAAAATGCCGAGCTGGTTGTCTTGCTGAGGAATGCCGAGCTGCTTGATGCATACCGGCTGGACGAGTTTTCGTTTCTTGCCCAAGAGGAAAAGACCGAGAGAAGGGAGCAATGGGAAGCCGAGCTGGACGTGTGGGAAGATGTGTTCGTGTGCTGAATGCTGATCTTAGGGAGGGTTTTGTGCCGAGCTGGTCATGAGGCAGCATGCTGCTCAGTCCGCTCGGCCAAACCTTGGCCCGTATGCGTTCTTTTTCGATTCTTTATGTTTTCGGGAAAATTTAACTGTTTTCGGAATTCTTTTTGGAATTAAAAAAGGATTTTTCGTTTCTTTTTTGTGGGACCCACTTCTTTTGATGAGACCCACAAACTTCTTCTATAAATAAACCTCCACCCCTCCTCACTTCTCACAATTTCTCAATCTAAGTTTACCTGAGAAGTGAATTCTACCTTCTCTCTAATTTCTCTCTCTAAGTGCTGCAACTTTCATTTTTGGAGATTGATGGAGTTTCGTGCACGTTTGTTAGCAAATGCTCAGAAGTCTTTGCTTCCTCCAGCCGTGTCTTCAGGTACTTCTCCGACTGTCGGGGAGCCTATGATCCATGAGCTGAGCGACATAAATGTTGATGACACGGAGTGGACTTCGAGTGACCCTGAGCCGGTGGTGACCTTCCTTGATGACGAGAAGGTCGATGTCGAGGCTGTCACCGACCTTACAGTGAAGGCTGATGGCAAACTGCCTGCTCCTTTCCGAGTGATGCTTCCTCCTCCTCCTCCTCCGGTCTGCAAGCAGATCGTATGCGCCCTTCCCTCTGCTTCCAGTGGCTTGGCTTCTTGTGGAAGGAAGAGGGCCGGCTCTGCTCAGAAGAAGGGTAGCGCTCCTGGGGGTCCGAGCGAGAAAAAGCTGAAGGGTCCAGCTCGATTGGCTCCTCTCCCGGAAGAGAAAGCTATGCTTTATACGATGACTATTGATGAGTCAAAGAACTTGTTCTACAATAGTGGTCAGTGTGTGGAACTTGTTTCGAGGATCAAGGACCCAATGGATGGTCCCTTCGACCTTGAGACCATGTATGCTCCAAAGCAGTATTCCGACTTCACTCAATGTTCCATGAGGGTAAGTGTTCTCTCGTAAACATTTTCATGTTCTGCTCTAATTCCGTAGTTCACCGAGCTGAGCACCATGAGACCACAAGAAAGCGCGAGAAAGACCACCTCAAGGAGAGGTTGGATGCCTCTACTCTTAAGTACGAGGAAAAGGTGATGAATCTCGGCAAAGAGGTGGCTGCTGCAAAAGAGGAGGCGACCCACAATGCTTCTTGTGCCGCTCCTCTCGTGAATGCTAAGCGAGCTTCTCCTCCAACTCGAGTCTCGGATCAAGGAGCTGGAGGAGAAGCTCGTCGAGAAAGACAACGCCTTCAAGGTGAAGAACAAGATAACATACCGCGATGGATACAAGGCAGCTATGGATAAGAGCCAAGCTCGGGAGGATAAGGCGCTGGCCTTGATCGACCGATTGGTTTTGAACCGCGACTCTGGGGCATGCTATGTATGGGAGTTTGTAACTCCGAGGTGATTGCTGTTTTTGACAGGAACAACCCCAAGGAGACAGCTGAGGAGCGCGAGAAGACTGAGAAGATGAAGCCGGATTTCAATGGCTTCTAGGGCTCAGTGGATCGTGTGATCGACGAGCTTCGAGGGTGCCTTTCCCCATCTTCTGGATATTCGGCTTCAGCTTCTCGCTCGTGCGGAGATGTCTCGCTCGACAGCTCGGCCAAGTAGGCAGGCATTGAAGAGTTTGCAGGGACCAATGAAGGCGTGGCAGGCCTTGCTGAGATGGTTGCCCAGAAGACTGCAGAGGAGGATCATGCCTAGACCCCCTTATCTCCTTTATTTTTCATCGTTTCTTGTTTTGTTGTTTGATTTGCTGGGTCCTTCGAGGCCCACATTATGACTCTCGGCCGGGATTGTTCCCGATGCTTATTCTTGAACCTTTTAATTTTATGCACTCTTATGCTTTGATTTCGTGCATGTTATAAGGTTGGTAATTGCCCGTTCTAGGTAGGAGCATGATATGTTTTCGAATGTTTGTGATAGGAGAATAGAGTAGTTCGGAGTTTTATACTCTCTCATGATTCCTTAGTGTATTTAGCATGATAGAAGTTGTGATGCGTTAGCATTTATATTTCGTCAGTAGGAACTTGTAATGTCTTTGATGTTAGACGAGAATATGTTTGTGTTTATCGTATAGAGTGTTGATGAAATTGTGCTAGTGCTGTTAGGAAGCGTTTTTTCTGGGCATACGATAGGATAGCGTTTCGGAAACTATGTTATGCGTTTGTCTGGTTTTTAGGGGATGCAAAGAGTTTCTGGCTTACCTTCCCATTTTTTCGACGTTTGAAACACTTTACAATCTCGTCTAGTGGTATGCTAGATTGTGTTTCCGAGATGTTGAGACCAGTGTGCCATGGTCGGTGCTCACCGGGTTAGCGAGTTTACAATGAGGGTTAAGGCAGTCCGAGTCTTTTAACATGCTGGCATGCCCCTCTCAAAGTCAAACCTACGAACATCGTCCAGGATATACCTCTCGGATGTTAAGCCAGGATATACCTAACATTTTCTTATATAGCGCGCTGTTTTATCTGTGCACGGATGTGGTCGAACCTCCGCCCGTTCTAGGCGTTGGCTAGGTCCTTAAAAAGTAATAAAAAGAAGAGCGCTTGTTGTGGCCAGCAGCAAGCAAGTTGAAAAAGTGTTAGATTTGCGCAAATCGTTTTAAAATCGTATAAGTAAAATGTTATAGAATTTTTTGGAATTTCTTCAGAAAAATGAATGCTTGGACTCGTTTGGTGGTAGAGTCTTCTGGAATTTTTCAGGAAAACTTGAGTGTCAGAGCATTTTTCGAATATAGGAATGGTCTACGTATAAACTCCCACTCCCCCGAATTTTTTTTTTTTTTAGTAGTATCTGGACTTGTCATGAGATAAGCTGCCTACGTGCCCCAATGCTAGGGGATCAAGCCAATTCGTAGTTCTTTTTGAGTGAAGGACTAGTGGTAGTACTTCTTAAGATGCATCACATTCCAGCTTTGGATAACTGGAGAATCGTCGTCATAGGTGACTTCGTACGCCCCTGGGCTGACGACTTTGGTGATTTTGTAGGGGTCTTCCTAGTTTGCGCCTAGTTTTCCAGCGTTCTTTTCCTGGGTGTTTTGAAAGACCTTTCGTAAAATGAGATCGCCTTCTTTGAACCTCTGATTATGAATTTTTGAGTTGTAATATTTGGCAGCTGCTTGCTGATAGGTTTGCATTAGCATTAATGCTTGATCACGCCTTTCGTTGATGATATTGAGTTCATCCAGGAGCATCGCCTGATTAATTTCTTCTCGTTCGGGAAGGAAATTTCGGCGAACTGCGGGAAACTTGACTTCTGGGGGGATTATGCACTCCATTCCATAGACTAATGCGAAGAGAGTTCCCCGGTCGCTTTTCTAGGCGTGGTCCAATGTGACCAGAGCACGCCTTCGAGTTCATCAGTCCATCTTCCCTTCTTTTCGTCAAGCCTTTTCTTCAATCCGTCGAGATTCTTTTGATGGCTGCCTCTTCTTGGCCATTGCCTTGTAGATACCTCGGAGTTGAGAAACTCAGATGGATCTTCCACTTTATGCAGAATGATACGAAATGGTTCGAGATGAACTGTGAACCATTATCGGTTACGATTTCGTACGGAATGCCAGGTCTACAAATGATATTATTCGATACAAAATGTTCGACCTGGGCATCATTTATGCTAGCATAGGAGTCTGCTTCTATCTATTTGGAAAAGTAATCCGTTAGGACGAGGAAGTACTGCTTTTGCTTAGACTTGTGCATTGGTCCGCCGATGTCAATCGACCAACGCATGAATGGGTATGGTGAGGATATCGATAAAAGTATTTCGGACGGTTGGCGGATTGTTGGAGCGTGACGTTGGCATTTCTTGCACTTTTTGAGAATTTCTCGCAAACACTACCCATTATGAACTTTGTGCATGATTTTTTGGGCTTGTTCCCCTTCCATGCAGTTCATAAGGAGGCCAGAATGTCTTCATTTGAGAAGTTTTCCATCCAAGAGGACGAAGCGTGCCGCTTGTGCTCTCAGTTTTCGTGCTGTCCATTTCTCGGTGGGGAGCTTTCCGTCTGTGATGTAGTGGCGAATTCTCTCCATCCATTCTTGATCGCAGCCAAACTCTCCCCTTTCGGTTTGCGAGTTGGTGCCGATGGGTGGAGCCTGATCCGATTCATCCGCCTCGATAAGATCTTCGGAAATTTCTTCTTCGAGATCTTCTTGGATGAGCATGATTATATCGGGTGGTCCAATGTTTAGATGTTCTATGAATTACACCGGAATAACCTTGCTTTCTCCTGGGGCCGAAGTCGATTCCAAGGCTGCTAGAGCGTCGGCAGGTGCATTCTCGCCCTGAGGGATTCTTGTCAGCTCAAATTCTGTGAACTGCTTTGCGAGGTCTTGGATGACTTTTAGATAAGCCCCCATTCTTTCATCTCTGGTCTCGTATTCTCCGCTGAATTGGTTCGCAACCAGCTGAAAGTCGCAGAAAGCATTGATGTTTTCGACCTTAATACCGTGGGTGAGCCTTAACCCAGCGATCAGGGCTGCGTACTCGGCCTCGTTGTTGGATGCTGGAAAATTGAGTCGGAATGACTGCTCTAGGATTTCTCCTGTGGGTGAGGTCAAACGAATCCCAACTCCGGATCTTTGTTTTGAAGAGGATCCATCTACATGAAGGATCGAAGTTGTGTTTTCTGAATCCTCAGTACTTCCTTTGGGGGGGGGGGGGGGGGGGGGGGGNTCGAATAGGAAATTGGCCAGAACTTTGAACTTTGCGCATGTCCTGGACCGATATTCAATATCTTATTCACTCAACTCCACTGCCCATTTTGCCAAACGTCCTGAAAGACTTGGGCTGTTCAGGATAGTCCTGAGCAGAAACATCGTGAGCACGATCGTGTGTAATTCGAAGTAGGGTCTGAGCTATCGAGCAGATGCTACTTCCGATAGTGCTAACTTTTCCATCTGAAGGTAACGAGTCTCGGCATCTGTGAGGATTTGGCTCATGTAGAATACCGGTCTTTGCTCACCACTCTCTACTCAGATCAAAACTCCACTTACCACGGTCAATAAGATGGCGGTGTAGAGGAACAAGGGCTCTCCAACCAATGGCTTAGCGAGTACTGGTGGGCTTACAAGGTAGGATTTGAGCTGTTGTAAAGATTCCTCGCACTTCTCGGTCTAGTCGAACTTCTTATTTCCTCTCAACATGTCGTAAAAGGGCCGGCATTTATCCGTTAATCGAAAGATGAAGTGATTGAGTGCTGCTACTCGTCCTGTGAGCCTTTGGACTTCTCTTTTCATTTTTGGAGAAGCCATGTCGATCAGTGCGTTGATCTGTTTGGGGTTTGCTTCGATTCCCCGATGAGTGACCAGATAACCAAAGAACTCTCCCGAGGTGAACGTGAATCTACACTTTGTGGGATTGAGTTTCATGTTATGTTTGTTCAAACAATCGAAACAATCCGACAAGTGTCTCGTATGGTCGCCTTCTTCTAAGGATTTAATGATCATGTCGTCTATGTAGACTTCCATGGTTTTTCCTAGCTGATCGGCGAATATTTTATTCACCAGGCGCTGATATGTGGCGCCAGCGTTTTTCAACCCGAATGGTATCACTTTGTAGCAATACGTTCCGCAGTCTGTGATGAACGCTGTCTTTTCTTGATAATCTAGATTCATGATGATTTGAAAGCGTCCATGAATGAGAGCAGTTTGTTTCTGGCTGTTGCTTCGACTAGCCTGTCGATATGCGGCAGCGCGAAACTGTGTTTGGAGCATACCTTGTTAAGGTCTGTGAAATCCACGCAGACACGCCACTTTACATTCTTCTTTTTGACGACTATCAGATTAGTAAGCCAACAGGAGTTTTTCGACCTCGTCATTTACTGTCTTTGCTCTTTCTAGTCCAAGCTTTCGCCTCTTTTGTTTAATCGGCTTAAAGGTTGGGTCAAAATTGAGCTCATGGCAGGTCCCACTGATGTCGATTCCTGGCATGTCTTCTGCTGCCCAGGCGAAAGTGCTCACATTTTTCTTAATGAGAATGACGAGTTCGGACTTGATTGGCTCCTTAAGGTTTACTCCGATTTCAACGCATCTCTCAGGATGGGAATCGTCGATCCAGACTGAGATCACTGGTTCGCATGGGCTGTCGTCTTTTTTCTCTTTGGCATCTTCTAGCTGAAGCTTGTGGAAGAGCTTAGCAAGCTCGGTTTCCACCCTTTTCTTTCCCTTCTCCGTCTTTTTTTCATCGGTTACGGGATTCCGAATCTTTTGTTCGACAGAGAGACAGGCGCGAGAGATCTTCTGTTCTCCCCAGATCGTCTCAGTCCAGTTTGCAGTTGGGAACATTAGGCAGAGATGGTATGTTGACGGGATGGCCCTCCTGCTTGGTGACTGGGAGAGCGATAGTTCCTTGCGTCATGGATATGCGTCCATAGAAACTCGTCAACGGTTTAGGTTAGTCTATCAATTCGTATGATCCTGTCCCCATTCTTTTTAGGGTCTTTCGGTAGATCACATTCACCGTACTACCTGTGTTGATGAGTACCCTAGACACATCGTGATCGGCTATTGTGAGTTGAATCACTAGTGGATCATCATGAGGATGTATAACTCCATATGCTTCCGATTTGTCAAAGACCATCGCACCCTCAGTTGTGTTCTTAGATTCCAATCGATCGAAATTGGTTCTTTCTTTTCGTTGAGAAGCTTTTATAGAAGATATCGCATCGCAGAAGAAAGGCGATCCTCCCATGATCGTGTTAATGATTCCTTCGGAGGATTTTTTGGATCGGCCTAGGGTTATTGGGAAAGTTTCCTTTCCAGATTCAATCCAATCCTTGGAAGTTACTAGAATCAGTTCGGCTCCACCGAACGAATGATTCTTATGAGCTGATCTTGGCATCTTTCATTTCTCCGAGTATGAAATCTTTTGGCACCCTCCTTCTAGCGCCAAATTGTGGGAACGAGAATTCGCACAATTTATTTTCGGAAAGTAAATTCGATAATTGGGTCCCAAAAGTTCTGGAAGAGAAACCTCATGAAATATATTAAAGAATTTTCGCAAAAAAGTAAAATACGCAAAAAGAAAAGATAGAGAATATTTTTATTGCCAAATCCAAAAGTATGAGATTTCGAGTTATTCAATCTGCCTTGAAGGCTGTATATTGATATATATTTATTCTAGACAACTTTAAGACTCAACTAGCCAAATTCCCGATGTGGGAGCCTATGTCTTCGCTTTTTCCACCGACTTTAAGGAATATTTGAGAATCTTTGGGAATCTTTTATCCAGTTCGGCATTTATCATTGGTCCAGCGATTTCTTTGGTTTGACTTTCCGGTTTGACTTGAATCAACGCTTTATCGTTTTCGATAGACAAAAATGTCACGATATTCTCCGAAAAAGACGCGAATTTTGGTTTAAAACATCATGAAGTTTACGAAAATACCGAAAATTCCCCGAAACAGCTCCTGGAAGTGTCGAAATAATCAACCAGCTTGGAGGGAGTGAAATGCCAAGCTGGCTTCCTTCTGGGCTTACTCATCGTCCAGCTCTGCATTTCCTGAGGGGAGAAATGCCGAGCTGGTCTCCAGTTCTTTCCTTTTCGATTTTATGCTTCTACCTCGGCATTTTGGGTCACGAAACAGGTCAGCTCGGCATTTTGGATGGGCAGATGATGGAATGAGTCACTAAGCTTGGCATTTCCTTGGACAGGATGGAATGCCGAGCTAGTTCACTGATTTTTTCCGAGCTGGTTGTGTCCCAAGGTAAAATGCCTAGCTGCTTGCGTATCCAGGGAAAATCATGGGAAATTGGGACTTCAGGATCAGCTGGACACCTCCTGGATGGGCAGAAGACAATACAGCTCGGAATTTTATGGTGAATGAGGGAATGACGAGCTGGTTCGTAGCCTTCGATGAGCTGATGGTCTTTCTTTGAGAAATCGTAACGTTTATCGGTTTTTCGGACAAACCGCTCGGAAAACAGGACGATCAGATGAGCATCTCGAAGGATGTCAGCCAGTGTGGGAACCGGAATTCACCTCAATGTACTTTCGGAAAGTTAATGTGAAGATCCGAAAATCTTACGAGAGAAAATGAAAAGTAAAGAGAAAGATCGAAAAAGGAAATTAGGTCAAAAAGAGAACGAACTTTTATTGCGAATATATTAAATGTTCGAATGTCTTACAAGAGGTAGAGATCAATCCTTATTTATACTAAAACATCCTAAGCCCTAAACAGCTTAAGTTTCGATGTGGGACAATGGTCTTTTCCTTTTTCCAATGACTTTTCCATAAATCTTCGAGGAAACTTCTAGAACCTTCCATAAGTCGATTTCAGCCCTTGTCGGTCCATCCTTCCAGCTCGGCCCAATTCTATCCCTCGTCTTTTGGTTCAGTGGTTCTCTCCGGTTTGTTTTAAGTTGAACATTTCTGTTATCTTCGATAGACGAAACATCACGATGTTTCGAGAAACTTACGAAAACATCAGTATGTTTATGAAAAGACCCTGAAGACGAAGAACGAAGCGAAATGAGACGAAACAAAAAGTGTCAGCCAGCTCGGTCAGCCTTGGTGAAAAAAATGTACCGAGCTGGCTTGCTTCCAGGTCCATGATGTCGTCCAACTCGGTATACAGGATGAGAGGAGATCTTCTGATAAGTCGTGGGATGTGTCCAGCTCGGTATGCTAAAGGGTGTCGGCCAGCTTGGTATCCAGGAGGGTGGATTTTACCGAGCTGACTGACATATGTCGTCCAGCTCGGTAGCCTGGGTGAAGGAAACACCGAGCTGGCTGCTCCTTGCTTCCCGTACCGAGCTGGACTGCAACTCCCAAATTGTGGATGGCATAACTTTCTCGTATGAACTCCGTTTGATCTGATCCGTCTTCTAGAAGCTTCATAATCTAGTTGAGAACACTTTCCAAGTGGTTTCATGTTCAAAATCCTTGTGGTTTGGAAGATACACTTTGATCATTAATTTTAGTGTTTTTTATGTTATATTTTCTGCATAAATTCTTTAATATTAAAAAGTAGAAACCTATGTTCAATACAAATTGAGTGTGAATATCCATCATCCACAATCATCGTACACACCACTATCATAGTTGAGTATGCTGACTAAGTTCTCTCGAAATGCTTCATTGTAGCTCCATCCCAAGTTCCTGTGATTCTTAGGTTTCCATATATATGTTTGACACACATTCTATACTCCATCTTTGGTAATTAACAGAACCGCTTTGATCAATCCCTAAACCATGCATAAAAACCACGAACCACAAACAATACATACACTAATCACAAACCACAAACCATAAACAAAGACAGTCCATTTTAGTTACCTTTTTGTCGATCAGAAACCATATATATATATCACCAGGCGTCCACTCTCTCCTTTTTCTCCTCCTTCTCTCTACCATAGCAGATCTTGTTTTAAATCCTAGTCAAGCTACAAATTCCTCACAGACCATAGCCAATTTTCATTATTTTCCACTTGAACTATACCCCATGCTATATGATATATTCGATTATATGCATCTCTACCTAAAGCCATCAATACTTGTCTCTTGGTTTCCCATATACAAAGGTGCTATTAAAACCTATCAGTATCTGACATGTCTCATGTTTTTCTATGATATCAAAACAAATGTAAAAATTGTTAAATACAACTTGTCCACCAAGTCTACCAAGCTGGCTGTCAGGAATGAGCATTCATGTGCTGAATGCTGATTTTGGACAGCATTTTGTACCGAGCTGGATGGTAGGCAGCATGCTGACCGTCCAGCTCGGCCAATTTTAGCTTGCAAGCTTCCTCCATTGAAAACTGTAAGTGTTTCCAGAGATTTTTTCGTAAAAGTTTCTTCGAAAGATTGTCGAGGATAAGTTATTCGCGATTTTGATAAAGTTTTTCTGGAAAACTGTTCAAGATAAGTTTTTCCGAAGTTTTTAATAAAGTTTTTCCAAAAAACTGTTTAAGATAAGTTTTTCCGAAATTTTTCGTACGAAAATAACTTACCCACCGACTCTACCGAGCTGGATGGCAGGCAGGAGCAGTCACGTGCTGAATGCTGGCTTTGGACAGCATTTTGTACCGAGCTGGACAGTAGAAAGCATGCTGACTGTCCAGCTCGGCCAGTTTTGGCCTGTAAGCTATCTCCTTTGAAGACTGTAAGTGTTTCCGGAGATGTTTTCTTACAAGCTTCTTCGAAAAACTGTTCAAGATAACTTTTTCGGAATTTTAATAAAGTTTTTCCAGAAAACTGTTCGAGATAACTTTTTCCGGAAACTTTTGTATGAGATTGACTTGAAGACAGATAATACCGAGCTGGCTATCATGAATGGTGATACCGAGCTGGTTTTGTTATTGCATCGGGATGAACAGTGTTTCGTATACTGTTCACTTACTGTTCATGTACTGTTTATGGGACCCATCTTTATCCTCTATAAAAGAAGACCTCTCCTTTCTCTCATTCTTACAGGTTTCACCATTTCTTAAGGTAAAGACTCTCTCCCTTCTCTCTTCTTTCTCTCTCTAGGCTTATTGAAAAGACAAAAAAGAACACGAAGAACACCCTTGAGTTTGTTGAAGGAATGGCGTTTGATCCAACATCTGAAGAAGACAATATTCATTGGGAAGACATTGCCTCTGTGATGTACCAGGGTGATGCACCTAGTATTGGCGAGAGTTCGCGTGGCTTTGGTTATACGGAATTGATATGTCGTATTACGTCACACCAAAACCTGGCAAGACGATTTTCGCTGACCATCCTAGCAAAGACGAATCTTGGCATAACTATTTCTTTTTCATCAAGGTCAACACGTCCTCGATCGAACCCTGGTTTATCAACGAGATGATAACGCAGTGGTCGGACATTGGTAGCTAACTATTGGTTAGCTTGGGAAATTGGTGATTTTCCACGTGCTGAGTCTTTGCTGAAAATGCTAACTGTGTTTTTGTGTTCTTGTTTTGCAGATCCTCCTCACTTTGGTGCTATTCCACCAGATCTTTTCAGAGTTTGGATTGCGTTGATCTCTCCGACAATAGTCTCTTGGAATCATTTTTCATATCGCCGAGCTGAATCTGCGAGGTCTCGAGACAAAGAGTTAGATCTATTCGACTATTCGTCCAAACCCCTGAAGAAGATGATCAAAGCAAGATCGGTTGGAGGCCAAATGAAGTTGCTGGAGAAGGAATTTGTGGAATCTGGGGGAGTTGTACCCCGACCTTGTCCTGAAGATGGTTTTGAAGAGGGGGAGATACCCGCTGTTGAGGAGTGTCCGATTGCTACGGACAAATGCAAAGGTATTGCCTTGGATCAAGGGAAGTCCGCTAAGGCTTCTTCTGATGGGAAGAAGAAGAAGAAGGGAAGCAAGAATCCCGAGTTTGATTTCTATGTCCTGCAGTGTATTATGGACGGCGAGACTTCTGACCTAAGCGAGCTCCTTGGATCATTCCAGCATCCAGGAACAGAGACTGTCCTTACCAGCGAATTCCGGAGAAAGAGCCCCTTTGACAGAGTCGCTCGTCGCAGCTTTGGGGTAAGACAAGAACTATCGAGTTACTTTTGTCAATGTTCTTGCTCTATCGACTGCCTTTCTTTATTTCTTCAGCTCTTTGCCCATATCACAGATATGGCAAGTGGTTATGAAGTTGAGAACGCATACTGGATCAAGGAAGCTGAAGAATCAATAAGGGTTGCTGAGGAGAATGCAGCGGAGGCTACTCGTCTGAGGAACGAGCTTGAAATAGCCAAAACCGCTCATGCCGAGGAACTCGATCCGTAAGCGCTGAGCTTCTTGAGGAGAAGAAAGCGCATGATCGAAAGATGCGTAGGGCTGCGGTTCAGGAGCGCTCGTCTTTAGTGAGGAAGTATCGCGCTAAGAGTGATCATGCTATGGTCGTGGTGAACCAGATTGAAGAGGCTCGCGAGGAGCTAGTGCTGGCTGAGTCAGTGAAATCCAACTTGGATTTGTTTGCCATGCTTGATCGTGGGGATGAACCCGAAATCGCAGACTACAAAAGGGTTGTCCATGAAGGGAGAGCCAGGTTGATTGAAACGAAGGTCAATTTTGAGCGTACGATGACGATGCTAAAGGATTATTTGGTTGCCTCTCCCCTGGCTCAGTCACTCGTTCCAGTCTTTGGAGCTGACTCAATGAGGAGGACTGCTAGCGAGGTTGGAGTCTCTGACTTGTCAAGGTCGAATGCTAACAACCCGGACTTTTCAGAATTCGTTTCCCGAGTTGGATCTGAGGATTGCGACTATAAGCAATTCCTAACTTGTAATTTGTTGGCTTCTAGCCATTATTTTAAGACTTGATTATGTATATCCTTTGTGTGGGCTTGTTTATTCGGCCGGGCATTGTCCCGATGGTTGTATTAAACCTTTTATGATATCATGCGATTTTTATTATTTTCTTATGCATGTTTCAGGTTTAATGTTGGCTCGTTTCTTGTTTGAGCATGATAGGATCTTGATTGCTTGCTGTAGGAGAGTATAATAGTTTGAAGTTTTTACTCAGTCATTTTTTCCTAGCGTTTGCATAAGATGTTGTGATATTGTGCCAGCACTGCTTAGAAGCGTTTTGGATGGGCTTATACGATAGGTTAGTGTTCGGAAACTAAGTTATGCGTTTGTCTTGTTTTAGGGGCTGCATTATTTCGACTTATCTCTCCGTTTTCTCGAATTTTTGAAACACTTTATAATCTCGTCTAGTGATGCTAGATTGTGTTTCTAAGATGTTGAAGACCAGTGTGCCGAGTTGGGCGCTTACTGGGTTAGCGAGTCTGCAGTGACGATTAAGGCAATGCGAGTCTTTACTTGCTGGCATGCCCCTCTCAAAGTCAAACCTGGGAACATCGTCTAGGATATACCTCTCGGATGTTAGGCTAGGATATACCTAACCTGATTTATATAGCATGCTGTTATATGTCCGTGCACGGACGTTACTGAACCTTACCTCCGTATAGTAGGTTGGATTTGATTTTTGTCCATTGGGGCCAGCAAGGGTCACAAGTTTGTTTAGTGAAAACAGTTTCTTATTGCGTTGGATATGGGTGTCAAGTTTATAGATGTTGGAGACCTTATAGACGTGTTCGGAAAAACGTCAACTCTGACAAGTTTAGTTGTCGAGAACTGATATGAAAGTTTGTCATAGCTGATCGTTCTAGAGAATAAGAAATCAGAAGTCCTTTATTGCTTGGAGTTCGGAACTTTAGTCTTGAAGCTTAGAATTTTTCCGAAAACCCAGAACTTCTTTAGACTCTTTGAATTCCTTAGAGTTCGAAATTATCGTAAAAACTCAAAACTTTTTCTAAATTCAGAACTCTTGACATTCAGAATTCAGAACTTGTTGACTCCTTTAGATGCCAAAGTTTTCGATTTTTTCGGATTCTCGAAACTATAAGTAGTAGCATGGATTAGCGAAGAATGTGTATAGACTTCCACTCCCCTCAGTAGCCTACGTACCTCTTTCTGAGGATCAAGCCGTCTCGTAGTTCAATTTGTTTCGGATCCTTTTTTTTTTTTTCATAGCGGCAAGACTTTCGAGTGGTTCAAAGTTTGAAACTCGAAGTAGTGGTGCTGGTTTTTGTTTTTTTTTTATTGGGATGGGATGAAGACTAAGTCTCCATATCCTGAGCTTGGGATTGCTCAGGTGCATCCTTTGATGCTTCGGGAAGTTCTGGCTTCCTGAAATTGTGGTTCAGTTGCGAGAACTTGTTGTTGAGTCCTTTTTTCGGAAACTTCCTTAGGAGTTTCTTGGACAGAAGCCTATTTGGTCAGCTTCGTTTTCTTCCGTTTGGTGGGAGCTTCATCAGAGATTTGGAGTTTCCGGAATTTTTGTTCAGCTAAGAAACAAACTCAGGATTCCCTTTGGCTTCCCCAAACGGTTTAAGCCTGATTTTGTGGGGAATTTCAGGCATAGGTGGTATGTTGAGGGGATGGCTCGCATGGAGTTTATCCAAAGTATCCCCATGATGACATTGTAGATAGCTGGATGGTCAACTACCACAAAGTTTACGACCTTAGTTACTCCTCCTGCCTGGACGGGGAGTCGGATGTTCCCTAAGGTCATGGTAGTTTCGCCTGTGAAACCTGTCAAAGGTTTTGGCGTAGGCTCGATTTCTGAGAAATCGACATCCATTCTTCGGAGAGTGTCTCGGAAGATGACATCGACTGAACTCCCAGTGTCGATTAGGATTCTAACAACGTTGATATCGCTTATCGCCAGCTGAAGCACGAGTGGATCATTATGAGGATGCTGGATTTCAGTTGCGTTTTCCTCTTCGAATGTGATTTAGAAGTCGTTACGGGGAGCAGGTTGTGGCCAGTTTTTGGCAGTTTCTGCTTATCTTTGATAGTCCTTGAGGGCAGAAACGGTGTCTAGGCAATATTGAGATCCACCCATGATCATGTAAACCTTTCTGCGGTTATTTGCCCCAGCAGGTTCCTCGTTTTTCCTTCCACGCTTTGGAGTTTCCGGAGGAGGTCCTTCTAGAGCCTGATCGGGTTGCTCGTCTGCGGTTTCCTCTTTCTGGTCGGATTCCGCGTGTGTTTCCATCACAAGAAGTTTTGCTATATCCCCGAGTTCCCCAGCTAGGAGTTTTTCAGTTAGCTTGGATCCCAAGGTTCGGCAATTCAGAGTTGAATGGCCATATGCCTTGTGATGATCACAGTAGGCTTTCTTGTCATAACTGGAGCTGTTGCGAGTCCTGGCGTTTGGATTCTTTCCTCGTCCAGTTCTCCACTGTGGTTTGGATGGTCCATCTTGAGACGATCCTGGTGCCACTTGGTAGTTGTGAGCTCTGCCTTTCGATTCAAATTTTACGTACGAGCTCCCGTTCTTGCCTATTGAGGCGCTGGGAGCTGCCAGCGCGTTCTTGCCAGACGGCTTTGCTCGATGTTTTCATTCGTTTGCTAGAATGTCTTCTTCGAGCTTAATGAATCCTGAAGCTTGATGAAGAGCATCCTGGATTGTCGGTGGGGGATTGAGTGTCATCTCCTCCCGAAAACGAGACTCATACCACGGATTTGTTCTGGCCTTGGGATTTCGCCCAGAGATCAGCGTCGGAGGTTGCTTGGTTCATGTACGTAGAGTACTACTTAAGGAATGCCTTAGACAATTGTGAGAAGTTGTTGATGGAGTTCCTTTCGAGCTTTGAGAACCACTCGAGAGCATCGTCTTTGAGGTTCTCAACAAACATGAGGCAGTAACCTGCGTCCTCTTCTTCCTTTTTGAACCTCGCACGCCCCATGGGAATCCTAAAGGATGTCAAGTGAGCCTTGGGGTCAGTTGCTCCATTGTAGGGTTGGATATTCATCTTCTGGAATCCGAAAGCGTAGTTTTGGTGATTCGGTCTGTGAAAGGAGTTCTCTGAGCCTCTTCGAGAACACGTTCGATTTCAAGGGCGTCACTAATTTCTCAATGGACTTGGGATTTAACCTTTTTCTTCTCATCAGCAGTTTCGACCAGCTGTCTGCGTAACTCTTCCAATTTACTTTCTCCGACTGCTTGGTGAAAATCATCACCATGTCCTCGAAGAGTCTCTTCTTGCTCTCGTAAGATAGCAAGTTCTTCGTCAGTTAGATCGTTTTCATGATCTGAGAGATCTACCACTTCCTCAGCTTGGACATTATTGTTTTGACCTTCGGAATTAGGGTTTCCCTCAGCACATGTTTCATTGTTAATGGTCGATGTTTCCGAGGGGCAATGCAAGAGAGTTGCAACAGTAGGGTTGATCCTACGAGAAGATGGTGTTCGGAAAGAACTTCCTCGTGGATCACGCCTCGAAGTTCCTTATCCTCCTGGAGTAGCAAAATCGAGACGGTTTCTCAAAAGAGAAGCCCTTTATTCCTTTTCCTTCCTTAGATCTTCGATCTGTTGAGTCAGGGTTTCCGAAAGCTTTTCGTGTTCCTGATTCTTCTTTTCAAGAGCCAGCACAGAGGATCGAAGCTGGGCTATAGTAGCTGCATCCGTTCCATCACCATCTGGATGTGGAGTGGATGATAGGGGTTCGTCTCCAGCCATAGTTTCGAGGTTTCGACCTAGGGTTCGCTTTCAAGAGTAAAGATTTCTTGTATTCCCTCCTTCTAGCGCCAAATTGTGGGAACTGGAATTCATCTCAATGTACTTTCGGAAAGTTAATGTGAGGATCCGAGAATCTTGCGAGAGAAAACGAAAAGTAAAGAGAAAGATCGAAAAAGGAAATTACGTCAAAAAGAGAACGAACTTTTGTTACTAAATTGTGTATTGCGAATATATTAAATGTTCGAATGTCTTACAAGAAGTAGAAATCGATCTTTATTTATACTAAGACATCCTAAGCTCTAAACAGCCTAAGTTTCGATGTGGGACAATGGTCTTTTCCTTTTTCCGACGACTTTTCCATAAATCTTCGAGGAAACTTCTAGAACCTTCCATAAGTCGGTTTCAGCCCTTGTCGGTCCATCCTTCCAGCTCGGCCCAATTCTCTCCCTCGTCTTTTGGTTCAGTGGTTCTCTTCGGTTTGTTTTAAGTTAACATTTTTGTTATCTTCGATAAGACGAAATATCGCGATGTTTCGAGAAACTTACGAAAACATCGGTATGTT